>LIEC01010459.1:27442-163229 GCA_001925005.1 Drosera capensis | reverse complement strand
TTAAGAAACTTTGTCACAAAGCTGCGAATCATTCCGGGAGTTGAAAGACCCATCAAGATTCTTTGTGACAATAAATCAGCCGTTTTGTACTCCAATAACAACAGAAGCTCGTACAAGTCGAAGAGTATTGACATTAAGTACGTAGCTGTAAAGGAGAGGGTACAACGTGGTCAGATTTCTATCGAACACTTAGGGACGAGATTTATGTTAGCAGATCCCCTAACTAAGGGTGTAACACCTATGGTATTTCATGAGCACACTGCTCATATGGGTGTGTTACATGTTGATGAAGCTTCATTTTAGTGGGAGTATTTGCTACATTTTGTCATTTTGGTTCGATGTTATCTTTCAGTTTATAATGATTTCATTCAGTTTGGACTAGTTGAGAATTGACATGTGAAGATCACATTCATGTAATTTTCATGCCACATGTTCCACAGTTTGATCTATGTCATTCAGTCATGATGATATATGTGATTATTGTTGGTTTAGCTGTTTCTGTATGGCAAAAACTGCTTTATTCCTATATTGTTATGATTGATGGACCAGATTGTTCAAGTTCTGTAATAATGACCATATTTTGAGCTCATAAGGTATAATGTATTATCAAGATACATATTTAATCCAGTGGGAGATTGTTAGATCTATTTTAGGATTAAATATGTATAATTAATACATTGGGTCATTATGTTGTTTAGCCAAATTAAGAGATCTAATTATTGTGTTGGCCAAGTCCAACGACACAACCCGAGCAACTAACAGATGAGAGGCTAAGGGGTTTGTAATCGATAACTGTTGCATAATGAAAATGCATCATGGCCACGCTACCGAAAATTCACCAAAAATGCACAAGAAAAAGAGCAGTAATGAATCATGACGCACCGAAAATGCACAGCTCGGTGCTGCCGAAGCACAAACGTATCTCCACTCATAACCCTCTCATGAACCAAACCTCTCATCCCAAACTTCAACACACTCATCCAACAACACAATCACCATAAATCAACTTACTCAAAACAAACCAACAAATCACAATGCCTCGTCACAAACAACCAAATCCGAACAAACCAACAAAATCAAAACAAATCAGACCACAACGCCGCCACCAAAACCAGTTTAAACACGAAAATCTATAGCAGCAGCAATGACAAGGAGTGAGAATCTATTCAGCTAACCCTGAGCAGCAACAGCAGATCGCATCTCCATCTCGACCTTCGCCTGCATATCCCGATTCGCGGTCGCCTCGTCCTCCATCTCGCTCAACTTCTTCCTCATCTTCTCCACATCCTGCTATCATACAACAACCAAAATCCCGAGATTCTCAATCGCAATAGACAATGAAATGTGCTTGAGTCAGTGATTTAGATTTTAGAGAGCCACCCACCGTGGCCGTGGCCGTGGCGATGGCGGCGGCGACGTCGGAGTGCGACATGGATTGGTGTTCGGCGGTTTGTGTGTGTGTAGGGGGGGGACTGCAGGCTGTGGTTCGGAAGGGGCGAGTGATGGAATTTCGTGGGTTGTGTGAGGGTAGAATGGGAATCGGGTGTGACGTGGACCTTGGATGGGCCGTTGAGGTGGTCTGAGATGTGAGACGTACCGGAGGCAGGCCCAAGTGTTTCAGCATAGATACTCTCTCCGTGATATAGGTAGAGATGGCAATGGGCGCCCAAACCCGATCGATCGGATTCGGGGGTATCCCTGACTATCCAAACCTGAAAATTTATGGATTTTTTAGTTCAGACATCTGTTAGAATAACTAGTTAAACTTAACTATTTAATTATTATCCATTGTCCTATCACCCACTTGATGTTTCCCCTCGCCCAACATCGCCCATCGCCCATCGCCCATCGCCCACCCAACATCGCCTGCCGCCCTGCCTCCCACCCAACGCCGTGCATGCACACGTGACAACCCTTGGACTGTCGATCGTGGATCGTCGGCCACCGACCGCCAACGTCGCTCAACTATCGATCATCGACGCTGCTCGGCCATAATATAAATTGACCTACGTTCGATTTTAGTGTCATAATTTCATGTGTATCAAAACATCGTTTGTTAAAAACAACATGAGATAATTAATCATCATATTAATAATGAAAGGATAACGATTCATTTATTCCATTCATGTAAGGATGGTAAAACAAAAATGAAATCGATTATCGAAACGAAATTGATATCGATTAACCGGAACCGATTAATAAATTGACTTAGGTTGGATTTTAGTGTCATAATTTCATTTCTATTAAAACATCGTTTGTTAAAAACAACATGAGATAATTAATCATCATATTAACAATGAAAGGATTAACAATTCATTTATTTGCCCAGTCTTATTCCATTCATGTAAGGATGGTAAAACAAAATCGAAATCGATTATCGAAACGAAATTGATATCGATTAACCGAAATCGATTAATCATTTGATAATTGATGTGGTTTTGATTTTGAAAGTAAAACCGTCAGTTAATCGATTTTGAACTGTTCAACTAATTAGAATAATCAAACCAATAAATCGTTTAACCGACCCAATTAATTATTTAATTGAATCGATAAATCAATAAACTTAACCAATAAACCGTTTAACTGATTAAATTCTGATTAGAACCATTTACGAATTGTTTAACAAAAATACATAAACCTTTTAATCGAAAATCGATTACAAACCGTTTAAGCAAAAACGAATAATCGAAACCAATTACTAAACGATTTCGATTTTAGATTTAAAATCGATCAATAATCGATTCAATTTTGGATTTGATGTTCTAAAATCGATCCGAATAAAAATCGAATCGATTACGAATCTATTAACATCCCTACATTCATGTGTACCAAACGAGGTCTAAGGTTATAAATGTCTTTATTCATAAAAATCGATATATATATATAAATTATCGTGTCAGTCAATTCATTTCATATTTATTGGGATAGAGGGAATATGATAGTTTCTTATTTTGAAGCTTTTTTTAAAAACTACTATAACACTCTTAATTTTTTTTATATCACATAAATTTATTTCATTCTCATTTCAACTTATCTCTTTTTTCTCATTCATCTTTCTCACATAACTCAAAGCACAAGTAAATCTTTATTTATAAAATTCAACACACATTTAAATTTTCATGCAATTCAAAATTGAAAATATTTTATCCATCTTAAATTAGTTGAAATGTTTTAAATCATCTTTAAATAAATGAAGCAATTTTTTATTAGAAATTTTTTCATATAAAATTATCTAAACATCATTTTTTTATATCACATCAGTTCATCTCATTATCATCCCACCCTATCCTTTTTTTTTTTCTTTCTACTCTCACACACACTAAAAATAAAAAATCATTACTTATATAATTCAATATATATATATATTTTTCTATGATCGGTCAAAATATTTGAATCAAATTGAGAGGAAAGGGTAATACAAATATTTTATGCACCCAGGCCACCTCCTATATGTCCATCTGGTGCATAGTGTGTGACTTGGTGCCTACTTGCTGCATAATATCCTTAGCTGTGGTCCAGTCTCCTTTTTAACTCCATCCAAGAATATATCGAACCGGTTAATTCGGTATATAAATTTTAATAAAAAATATAATTTTTTAAAGATAATGTGATGTAAATGAGAATAAGAGAAAAAAAACAAAGTAGTGATAAACGTATCATGACAGATGATGATTTGTTTTGCTGTTTTCAATATAAAAACATTACTAAATATGATATATTGATTATATTTTAAAACAATCCGAATAAAATAAAAAACTATAATCTATAACATAGAATAAAGAAAATAATAAATAAAAATTGTCAATAGTCCTAATTTGACTCAACAGAACGGACTAATAGGATGCCTATGCTACTAGCGATTCATTTAATCCATCTTTCGTTAAGAGGTTAAGAGGACATGCTTGATGCATCAGACATACGCTCATGTCAAGATCATTCAGCAGCTTCAGGTTTCGAATCGAGATAGATGATCACTTCATCGTTCAGCTAAAGAGATGAAAAATTCTTTCCACAATCAGTCGGAACCGTGGAAGGAAATTTCCATGCCTGTTAGTTGTTACCCAACTCTTTCTACAGTCCGTCGCCCAAAAATTTCCTTCCAAAGTCCAACTCTATATTCCTCCTTTAAAAGGAATTGATAATGAGACTTAACAATGATCAGTCCTGAGACGACCTTTTATTTTATAAGTACACAAACCAACGATGAAAGAATGCATCTTTGTTCATATATGAAACTTTCAAGCCACCAATGCCTATACCCTTTCCACGTCCTAGAATTGCGACAGCGCCACGACAACCAGAAGAAACTTGAAGACCATTCCGCAGCTTCATTCCAAACGAAAACCAGTGAACGACCTCCCAAGATTGCTTATGAGTCTGATCCCAAACCCTTATTCTTCGCGTTGGAGGGGAATTCATACTTGGATCTTTAACAACACGATGAGAGAAATCTTTGCTTTGCCTGCTTGATATCACCTCCAATTTTCCAGATTGAAAGCTGCCAGCAATATTGTGATAACCAAGAAGTTAGTCTTTCTCTATAAGGAAATCTAAAAGGATTTTCTTTTGATTAACCGAATAGTCTGTAAATCCGAAAAATCTTTTAAACCAGTTTTCTTTAACGGAATCACCACCATAAAATAACCCGGCACTCAACGGGTTTTGTCCAAGAAGTTAGTCAGAATCTACAAATACCACTAATCATACCGCGAAGGAGATGATCTACGAAAAAAACTGAAAAAAAGAAAGAGAACGACATACCATCAAAAAGCTTTCAGTTGGGCGCATCTCTACAACTTCTGGACCAGTCTGAGATACAACAATGAGATTCAACAGCTAATCGAAAATGGGCGATGAGAAAGAAAGATAATTTGTCACAAATTCACACATGAGATCGTGGCGTTTGATCATATGCGGAAGAGAAAGGATTATCAGAGAAAATCAGTACCAAATAAAACGAAGCAAACTAGTCAACCAAAGCTTTTTTTTCTCATTAATTTTATATCTTAGATGTTAAAAACAACCAAGACAAACCGTTAACGGCTCTTGAAAAGTTAATAGGCTATCATATCCTTTGTGAAAATAATAAATCGTAAAGTCGCTGTCGATATAAGCAAATGCAATTTGTGACGAAGAGGTGAGATATTCATGTCTAGGGGCCAGGATTGAAAGAACAAACAATAATGCACTTGAATAGTTGAAATATCACTCTCATTGCCAACTCAACAACAAGAAAAAAAAGCTCCAATAGCGAGAAGACTTTTACGAGAGAGGTTCCTTCCAATTAACTAGCTAACAAAAGCTCATACATGCTGAAGGAACCCTGCCAATGGCGGACTGAAACCTTAATATAACCTATATCGACAATGGTAATTTTTAGCACGGCAGAAAAGCACACTTACATGAGAACAAATTCAGTATAAACCCAGGATCTTCCACCAGAATCCTCCAACCACGGCCCAAATGGCGGCATTGACAAGGGCCATAACGAAACCCAGTTTGAAAACATCGGGAAGGTCTACATAACCAGCTGCATAAACACAAGAATTTCAGTCCACGACTCCATAATTGAACACAATGACTGTACTAAACATAGTAAACATAAATAATGTCATATTCATTAAGCACAATGGGCGAACAATATAAACAGGATAAGCACAAGGTAGAAGCATTGACGGGGTGACATAAATGGTCACTGAAATGTAACAATGTTGTTCCTCGCATCGAAGAAAATGAAAGCTTCAACTAACCTCCATAATATACGGCAGCTTGGCCACTGCTATAATGAGTTAGAGCTCCGAATAAGTTAGTGTTGTAAGCCAAGGCGAGAGCTGCTAGAATACCGGGTACTCCAGAAGCTAAGTTCATGGCGAGAAATGCGGAGTATAAAGCTCCTACATGACCAGTTTGGCTGGCAAACAAATAGTGCACGAAAAAGTAAGCCGCTTGAAGAAGAGCGAATGCAGCTGGCCAGCTCAAATGCATTGCTTTAAGGCCCTTGGCGACAGAACCGGACATCCAAGATACAATACCAAGGTTGGTCAGCTGGCCAGCCATGCCAACGAGGACAGCAAACCAAGCCAAGGTATCCCATGCCGACTTTTCACTCAAACAGTCATCCCAATCCAAAACTCCTAGTAACAAAAGCACTGATAGACCAAGCATGGCAGCAACAACACTTGAAACACCTATTCGCTCCCTGCATCATCAGATCAATCGGCATCCGCATCTATCTGTTTCCAGTAAATTAGCAGCGTAGCGAAATAAGAAAATAACAGTGAATTGACCAAAAGACTCACCCGAATACCCATAATGAGACAGCGAGAAGCATGGTACCGACCATGACCCATTCATTTTTCGTGACTGGACCCATATTCCGCAGCTTCTCGGATGCCATAGCAGGGGCATCAGGTGTATCCTTGGTTTCGGGAGGATAAATTTTGTAAAGAATCAAGGGAGTCACCGAGAGAGCAACAAGGGCGGGCAAACTAGCAGCCTTGAACCATGTAACCCATGGCGAGGCGATCTTCACCCCGAGCTCCTCAGCCAGTTTAAGGCACAGGAGGTTTTGAGCTGCAGCAGTCAGGAAAAGAGCACTAGAATTACCAGCAGACTGTTACACATCACAGGAGAAATCAAAGTGTTACAAGCAATATCATGGGCACCATTCATTGATCAAAACACGAACTTAGAACTTAAATAATCAAAATTAACAATAGAGAACAATCAAGACAAAAAAAATAATAGCATATCAAGCAGAACAGAAATGTCCTTTCTATTCCTGTACTAGGGAGTAATTGCCACAGTTCAAACATTCAATTGAACTTATTGATTAGTATAAAATTTTGTACATGATTACAAAATTTAGTACATCCTGCAAGAGCTTAGGACCCATAAAGCTAGAATCCTTAATTGATTCATGACATCATTAGTACACTCCAGCCATTTCTACTGTGTTCAACTACTAGATTCTCTAACCCCTTAAGTCGGGCATTGAATACATAGTTATCGGATATTCTAATACCAAGAATAGTGTTTCCAAGGGCGACACAAAGAAAAGATCACAAAACCATCATGTTGAGTTAGCCTTCTTGGTAACTACAGCATAATTCAGTTTCATAACATGTTTAATGATTGCAAATAGAGAAAAACCATCCATATGATTGCAAGGCATAATGATGATGAGACTCAGTTTTTCCCTTGGCAGTAAATACTACACAAATAAAACCCAAAATCATCCAAAATTCAGGACAAGAACAACAAACAATGTGGATCAAACAAATCTTAAACCTGAAACTGAGACTGCACAAGATACGCCC
Organism: Drosera capensis; assembly: GCA_001925005.1. Classification (NCBI taxonomy): domain Eukaryota; kingdom Viridiplantae; phylum Streptophyta; class Magnoliopsida; order Caryophyllales; family Droseraceae; genus Drosera; species Drosera capensis. The sequence goes on along the minus strand of LIEC01010459.1, from coordinate 155,910 downwards.
CAATCCTCTTCTCCGTCCCATCCCCAACCCGACTCCCACCCGACTCCGCCAACGACTTAATAATCGGCAAGAACACCCCACCAGCCCTCGCAGTCGTACTTGGCATCGCGGGCGCAATCAAGACCTCGCTGATCGTCAACCCATACGACAACCCAATCGTACTCCCACCCAACATCTTCACAAACCACGTCGCAACCCGATTACCCAATCCCGTCTTGACAAATCCCCTCGCGAAGAAAAACGATATCACGATGAGCCAGATGACTTCGTTGGTGAATGCGGAGAAGGCGGAGGAGAAGGAGAGGGTGTTCGAGACGACGGAGGCGGTGAGGGCGAGAAAGGACCAGGCGCCGACGGGGAGAGGCGCGAGGACGAGGCCGGAGATGGTGGTGATGAAGATCGAGAGAAGCTGCCAGCCCTGAACGGTGAGTCCCGATGGGCAGGGGATCGCGAACCGTAAAATTAACCCGATTCCGATTGATATGATCAGTGGGACCCATTTGGCTCCACCGGGGCAAGATGGCGGAGGCGGAGGAGGCGATGGAGGAGAGGTTGAAGTGGAGGAAGATTGGGAAGCATAGAGGGGTTGGAGAGAGGAAAGGGGTTGGAGGGGAGGAGGAGAGTGGGGGTGGAGAGAGAGGTGGTGGTGGTGATTTGTTTTTGATTTGAGATGATGTGAGATTGTTGTTGTTGTGGTGGAGATGTGCTGGTGGTGGCGGTGGCGGTGACGGAGGAGGGGGGAATGGGAGAAGGTGAGGAGAGTCGCGGTGGACATCAGCGGTGGAGGCGGCGGCGATGGCGGGTGAGTGGAGGAGTGAGGTGAGAGATATGTGACTCCGTGTGTTGTGTCAGATCAGATAGATGAGTTGTACTTTGTTGTGTTGTGTTGTGTGATGGGAGGAGGAAAAATCAACGAGGCGGATTAGTTCGATATGTTTTGTGTTGAGACCATCGAGAGATGAAATTGAAAGCGGTTGGACTATTACTAGGGAGTAGGGGTAGAGAGGGATCTGAGCGTGTTTGTTGAGGATTTAAGTCCATCAACTTCAAATGCAATTTCTGAAGATCTTCCAACAAAGCAAAATTCCCAATCGTTCCTTACCTTGGTGACATGGATTATATATTATTTCGTTTTCAAATAAATAAAACATTATATAATCATTATAATATGTAAATATGTTTTTTTGAATAATTTTATTATTCGTATTAACGATATAAAAAAATAATATTACTGATCCAAATATGAAATACATAATTTATCATTGATGTTTCACGATGATTTTACATAAATGATATTTGATTAACCTATGAATCGTTTTTAACACGTTCAACTTTTTTGCATTACTATTCATTTATTTCACCCTTTTTGGAATGGAAGGAGTAATTTATACTCTCTTCGTTTCGAATTATATACAACAGTTTGATCCGGATTTCATGTAAGAATTGAATTTGATTAATATAATATATTTTTTATAATGATGAAAGTTAATATAATACGTGAGACAAGATAGTATGGTGTGATAACGTAATATGTTTGATTTAATATAAATTTGATTTCAAATATGAAAATAAAAGAAATGTTATATATATTTTGAACGATCGAAAAAGAAAAACATAAGGAACGAAGAAAATACTATTAATGACATTTTAAGACAAATCTATATAAGTATAATGTTTGAATATCTTGTTATATTGATCATAATTTATCTCGAATAGTCTTCACATCTAACGTTTCTTTTCAAATGGGACAGAAGGAAATGTTGAGTGCATCGCCAAGCAAATGTTGCCGCCCATGTAATGGCGCATTATGCGTCAGATTGTTATCGGAAAGGATCCTGTTATACTGGACTCTTACGAACATGAAGGGAACAATAAAACTTAGAGTCCAATTGAACCATTTCCAAAAAAAAAAAAAAAGAAAGAAAGAAAGAAGGAATAACAATTATAATATCTACTCCCTTCGATCTATTGCAACTTTGTTCTTTTTTTCGTTCTCATACATATTGCAGTTTGAATGTTTTTAGACAAAATTATTAAATCACCCTTTTTTTTTATTATGATACACTCCATTAAAAACATGTCTCAAATGCTTAATGTCACAGGGTTAAATTATTGCAACCCGTGCGACATTCAAACTATCCGTTCCTTCGTTTAAGCCAGCCTAACACCAATGTCAAAGGTAAAAGTAAGAACATCGAAAGAATATAGAAACTTGAAAGCAAAAAAGATATGTGGATCTCAAGAGAAAGATTGTTTTGTATTAAATTGATGGTTTGGTAAATGAGGTAAGATCTCTTTATATATAAGTTTTCATCTACAATCAACGGCGGAGATCAAAACGATCTAACGATCTATATCTACATATAGGCTTTTCTACTAACCCATCCAAGATAAGCTTTGGTGGCTTTCTAGATTTTTACCTCCCTAGGATAAACCTTTGTGATTTTCTAGGTCTCTACTTTTCTACGATAAGCCTTGATGCTAAAATATGATTATTTAGAAGGTATAACTTTCTATATGATCATCTCTATAATGGAAAAAACCTCACCATCTTAGCTCATCTGTGATGCTCTTTCACCTATATCGCAGACGTCCTCGTCGCGACGGACTTGAATTCTTGGATTTCATTTTTGAAGTGTCATAAAGATGATTCTGCCTCCTAACTTTCCTTTTCCATTGGCAATTTTTTTCACTTGATCAAGTAATCATTGTGATGTGGAATCCTCGATTTTCGAATCTCTCGGTGGACCATAATCTCCTCAACTTCTTTGTAGTAAGAAGTGGTCACTCCCGTAATTGGTACTCACTTTAAAATGTCCCGATCCGGATCGTCATCATCACGGTTATAAGCCTTGAGATTTCTTACATGAAAGACCGGGTGAATCTTGAAGCTTGGTGGAAGTTCTAAGTGATAAGACACCTTGCCAACTTTCTTGGTCACGGAAAATGGTCCTTCATATCGTCTCACAAGCCCCTTATGACTTTTTCTTAGCGCCTTGAACGGTTGAGGAATGAGTTTTACCATCAAGAGATCACCAATTTGAAACTCCTATGTTTGTCGGCCTATTTTTTCATCTTCTTGACCGCCTTGTTGAGGTAGGATCGAGCCACATCCATTTAGTATTTAGTGATGATGTGTTTCTACATTGCAATTTTTATAAAACAGAGCAAGCAATCCTGAAAGATGCCTACACATTTTTTGACACAGTTGTGCAAGACAAAAAATTTAAACATAAGACAGAGAAAAATCAACAAACTAATTCAGCAAATAATGACATCAAACGTTAAAATTCGACAGGTAAAAAAAACCAAACCTGCAATTGCGACTGTATCAGGAAACTCCCGAGCCTCCTCTTAGTCCCCTCCTCCCGCGAACTCCCAGCATTCACCGGAAACGACTTAATAATCGGCCCAAACATTGAGGTGCCATGCGATGTTCTAGCTTAACGTAGGCATGTACATGCAGTTATTAAATTCCGACTCGTTAACATTGATCCATACAGATTTAAAATGCGTCCTGATCACTTATCGGAGTTCTTCCGGCCTCAACATCAGATGTAGGACGACCCAACACGGAGATTGTAAAAGGACTACTTACATCTATTCATCCTTGCCTATGTTATTTTATTTGGTCTGTTACTCATCACTTCCTTGCTTATAATATAAATACCAAATCAGGACTCATACTGTCCCTCACCTCTGCGAACATCTATTGCCAAAATCAAGTATCGTCTTCCTCATCATCTTCACCGTTTTCCTTCTTCGCTAAGCTCATTGAGATATGGCCGGGGTGGCATTCATCAAGGACTTAGCTGAATCAGCTTCCCTTCCTCCATCTTACGCTTTCAATGACCAGGATCCAACTGCTGTAGTTGACGATGTGGTCGTCGACTCACTAGCATTGGATGATGCTCATGATACAATCCCTGTCATCGACTTCTCCCTCCTCGTGTCTGACGACCCTAATCAACGCTCTAAAACCATTCAGGATCTCCCCAAGGCTTGTCAAGATTGGGGCTTCTTCATGGCATTCTTGTTTCTTTGCAGTTATTTGTAGATGTTGGTTATTCAAAAGGGAAACAAAAACTGTGAAGAATCAACTGACAATCTAGGGTCATGTTTGATTTCACTTTTATTTTTTATTTTTTGTTTTGATTTCATTAGCGTGTGAAACAGAAGTACTGTTTGTTTCTTATTCTATTTTCTAAAAGGGATGAAACGAAATCAGATAACAGAAAAATAGAAAAATGATTTTCAGTTTTGGTTTCTTATTTCATATAAGTACAATATTCAAGATAATCTTGACAAAAAATCATTTTATTTTCTAATGTGATTTTGATTTTCGTTTTTTTAATTAGTTTTAATTTTCACAATTTTGAATAGCTCCTACTATATCAACTTCTTAACCTTCTAATTTCCATAAATATACAACAACAAATTCCCAGTGTTTACGCATTCCTGTCCTAAACAATAAGGAGATTGTTTTCTTGTATCCTCAAGTTTGAGCCAGGAAAGAAAAAAAAAAAAAAAGTTAAGAAACAAAAAGCTTAAGCTTAGTAAAAGATGAGTAAGAGAAATCTAGGACTTTAAAAGCTTCCTAACATAAACTAATCATGGTTCACTTCTCTTTTTGTCGATATGTTTTAGACATCAAATCCATTTTGTACAAAAAGCCTACTTGATGTTTTAGTTCTAATGACAGTACAATTTATTTTATAACTACATATTTAGTAAGACTGGCATCTTAGGCGGTAAATTAACCAGCTAGTCTATCATTTTCTTATTAAATCATTGGCTAATATTGAACCCAAGTAATTAGGTAAATCTTTGACCACTGTATCTAGCTAAGACATAACCTAAGCGTTGATGTAGCCTGTTGAGCTTTAGGCCCTTGGCGAGTTTAACCACCTCAACATGGATAACATGTAGGTGGTGAACCACGGAGAGTTCTTGGATCTGACGGTAGAAGAAAAGTGAGAGTTCTAAGGGAAACATGTGCTCAACCCGATCAGATGTGGTACGAGCTTCAATCTTTCGGCCGAGGAAGTCCATTTTTGGAGAGACTTTCTCAAGTTTATGGTTCACCCTCAGTTTCACTGCCCTCATAAACCTCCTGGTCTTTGCTGATACAACAGCGCTTAGTGGCTTATTTTTCATCCCGACTAACAGTAAGCAAAACCAGCCACAGTCAGCACATTCGTGATACTTGCGTTACACCATACATTGCATTTTTTGAGACAGAGTCACCTGGTTCTAACTTAACAAACAAACATATAGAAAAAATAATTGTCATTAACCTTTTTAAATTATATTTTTTTACTTTTGAGTGACTGTGCTGTAGTATCGGACTACTGCAACCAGGTCAGGGCTATGGTGAGGGAGCTATTATATGCTCTCTTACCGATGATGTTTGTTTTATTTTTGTGTGAAAGAAGATATTCAGCAGCGGCAAGTACAAGAGTATTTTGCATCGAGCAATGGTGAACAACAGGGGTGGCGAGGATGTCCGTAGGCATCGGATTTACACCGTCGTTAGATACAGTTGCAGCTCCGGCGGAGGAGTTGGCTCATCCGGCAGATGCATAGAAGCCCATTAAATTCGAGGACTACTTGGAATCTCAACAGAAGAACAAGCTGCAAGGAAGATCTTGCTTGGACGCAGTTAGAATCTGAGTAGTTTTTTTGCAGAATAGTAGCATCATATATATTACGTGACATTCTCGACGACAAACCAGAGCTCGACAGGGCGTATTTAGCATGTCCATCTGGTAGTAGACTTGTAATAAATAGTTCGATATCTATCCAAGCGTGCACCAACAGGAATAACAATCAGTAGTTTGGAATACATTGTGACCTATAAACAAAAGGACGACAATAACAGCATTCTGTTCCAGTTTACACTGTATCATCCAGGTATCTAACATGTTCATATTTGCAAAGGACAATCTTCTTTTTCGCTATGTTTTCATATATGGTACATAGAACAGCTTCGCCGGGAACGGTTCCAAGTAATCTGCGCATCAACTGAACTCGAGTAATGGTCTGCGCATCAACAACTAAACTCTAGTAATGGCGGACCGGTGCCATACGAAAAACCAATTCGTCGTGAACATAATTATTATCTCCGTCCCATAATTCTTATAATCATTATGTATTTTGTATTATTCTATATAAATAAATATAAATCTCATTTTCATATCAAATCACGTCTAATTGTTACGCAAATATATATTAGACTGAAGTATATAACTCATACAATTTCAAGATAAATAAAAAAAAAAAGTTTGAACGTCATTGCACACGTGTCAAATTTTACATTGACACATATATCAAGTCAAAATATTACAATAATTTCAAGACGAAGGACATAAAATAGCCAAAGATTCACCGTGACCAACATGAGGGCCTACAAATACCTTCAACTCAACTCCATACAAGAAAAACCCCGCCAACGACACCAAAGAGGGAATCAAATTCTCTTGTCTTGTACACGTATAAAAGAGAAGATGCAATAGATGACAGAACCACAGGAAATGAAGAAACAACAATCCAACACAGCAACAGCACAAGAATCTCAAACTTTGCGACGTCAATATCTTACATATTATTTCACATACAAAGCGAATCCCACACACGGAGATGGACTAAAGTTACAAAGACTAATTACGAAGGTTTACCCAAAGCAGATTCAAGGGCTAATGATTCAGCCGTGCGAAAAAGCAAAGAGGAAACCAATACGCTTCAATCAAGGGATCGCAAAAACGAGAAAGTTTGGACCCATGATGTTACCTAACGAGCGTGCGGATGATCCACGGAAACCTCGTGCGGGTCCTTCAACCATTGCAATGGAAACCAACTGTAATCCTCTCATGCTTCCAAAGCTATGAGGCAATTCATCTCCAAAAGGAGAGAATAAACCTTCATCATCATGAAATATGGTTCTTTTTACACGATTGGTTTTTTCTTCAGTGGGACACTATGAACAGTGCCGAGCACAAGGATGGTGTCTTATCACGCGGCCGAGATCAGCACCCAGCTGCAACATTTACCTGAGGAAATATATACCCAAATGCCGAATATATATATGCTTTTACACACGATTGAAACGGGACTGCATGAGACGCTTCAATTGAGTGGCCGATAGCAAGACGAGCTTTTTAGGTATTCAGGATATAGTGTTTCAGCTTCAACCTTCAATTGCTTTAGATACTTGATAGCATCATCAATGACCAGCAGTGGATCCTTGCCCTTCGTGCCAGGGATTAAACTCTGAAGGATTGACACCATATCATGTATTTTACCCTTCCTCGGCCTTTTGCATCCCATGTCTGGATCAGTTTTCGCACCTGAGGAGCTAAAATTGGCACCAAATTCATCTGCATTATGCCCAAGTGGTGACACGACATATGAAGTGCCCATAAGAGGTGTTCTGAGACACCCACCATCAAGCGCTTTCCTTCTTTTAGGAGAGCATTCTGAACTATCAACTTCCTCGCCATGATCTTCGAGATGCTTTTTCTTATTCTCCTCCTCCTGATTCACATCCAATGGCGAATGGCCCGTGCTCACTTCATCATCTTCATCATCATCAGAATAAAGCAATGCATCGATTTCCTTCGTGTCTTCATGACTGCAACTGGCTTTTTCATTCAAGTGATCTGCACCGGAACCATCAAGCAAACCTGAAAGGCGAAGGCCATTTTTTTCCACTTTGAAGCCATGATATTCTAGGGGAAGTTCATACGCATGAGCAGGCTTCCTCACAGGATCTATTGAAGCATGGCCAGGAATGTGTAGAGAACTAAGAATCAATCTAGTCTCATCCCTAGACTGATCAAAGATGAGGTATCTTTTCAGTTCAGTAAAGGATGCTTCAGATGGTGAAGGTTTCCAGCATAGTTCAGCAGGAAATAAAAATTGCTTCACACTGAGAGGTGGATTTGGTGAGAGTGTTGCGGCCTGGAAACTGGGGACATGCCGGCTAAACAATGTGAGAGCTTCCACCATCGGCACCCTTCCAATGAAGTCAGAAAATCGTGCATCCTGACCCACATTGGCCGTAACCCAGGACAGATCAGTATTAACAGGGAAGAACTCAGGTTTCTTCGGCTCAAGTGGTGCAACCATGCAGTCTACATCGGAAAGAATCTGAGCAAAAGTTTGCAGGGAAAGGCCCGGTTCCACGGCCTCAGCCACCATTAACCAGTAATATAACCTAAGGTTGACACGTTGAAGGATGGATCAGCAATATAAGTTTAGAGTTAAATTGACATATTTTGGAAGTGGATGACTGAATTTACCTGGATCAGATGGTAATTTTATCGGATATATATTATCTCCTTCAAGGTTATAGAAACCAAAAACTAAACTTTGCAGCGTAAAATGGCGACAGCAAATAATCAATCTACGTAACAGGTTTAAGCAATTGACGGAAGTACTCAGCCTGGAAAACAGAAACAAGCACAAGATTACGATTTGTGCATAATATTCCTCAACAAGAACACAAGAACTGTAATACAAATTGTGACCGGAAAACAATGAAGAGATCTATGATATGCCAAAGACAGTAAATGTACTTTCGAGAGTATGTTACCTGGCAATCCTGCAAAGGTTGGAAACAAGCAATGACTCTAACTATTATGGTTGTCTTTCCCGCGATACCATTCTCATGCTTCAAGGCCCGAAATCTCGTCTGGCTAGCTGCTTGGCACACCATAACTTCTCCCGAAGACCTCTCAATCCTTCCCAAAAGACCTTCCGAACCGATAACCCAGTTGAACCCAACCAACAGCCTATATAGGGAACCACAGAAAACACAATCCAGAAGAAAATGCAGACGAACCCAAACAGAATTGCAATTCAACCAACCGAAACCGGAGACTAACGAGCTATCAAACCACAGAAATGAGGCCTCAAGGACGAAATCCACTACCAAAATAACGACTTCGGGTCTCAATGGATATGATTGGATTAGATGATTATGTGAATGACCCAGGGGACGAATGCAAAGTGATTGGATCCCATTGAGACTGAACTATACAACTACAACAGCTAAAAGTCCAGACGTGGTCTGATCAAAAACGGGATTTTTCTCCAATTTTCTACAATATGACCCTACAATACAGATTCAAAGAGATAGCTTCACAGATGCAAAGCATTCTGATTCCCTCCTTTCGCTCTAATCACACCAATTCGCACACCCTTTTGCACCTGCAACAAAAAGGGCACAAAATTTTCACCATCAAACCCCAACACCCAACAAAGTCATCCCACAAAAATTGAACAAAAATGGGCAACCGGATATTCAATATCACATCAAAACAAGCATCATATGAAGCACAAAACAGAACCCACCATGGATCATGAACAAGTTTATCATCAAACCCTAAGACCTCAACAAACTCCTCCCACAAAATTGACCAAACACAACCAAAACCCACCAAAATTAAACCCAAATGAGCAACTGGGTATTCAATTTCACATAAAAAAAATCCCATCTTATCAATCACAAAACATAAAGCCACCATGGATCATTGACTGGTTTACCTGGGTTTGATGAAATCTTGATCTTTTTGGAAACGGATTTGAGATGTGAAGATGAGGAAGAGTAAAGGCGTGATGAGAATGAGGAGAAGAAGAGATGGGTAAAAAAGAGGAAGAGTGGTGTCGAGTGAAGGGATGGGAGCCGGAGAAAGTGGCAAGTGTGATGGGTGCGCAACAGCTTGCTTTTTGGCTGCTGGTGCGATTGAAAGGTTGCGTTTTTGTTCCTTTCTTAGAACATCATATAAAGTTTGATGGCGACTGAACTCTTATTAGATTGGAAAAAAATGGTCCAAGAGAGTTCGAAACATCGACTTGGTACGTAATGTCGGTGAATTGGAGTGTCGCATCTAAGAGGTTGTGATAGTTGTAGTTTAGGAGACGATTATCACTAATCCGTTAACACCAAAAGAATAACATCTTAAGGATATAGGGTTTTACATTTGTTTCGACCCTCAAAGTATCAAGTTTCCATGATTTGTTCTTGTTCGGTGTTTTGTTTGTTTTTACGAATATGTTTTTTTTACTAACTTATTAACTCATCAATCTGAACAGTTGATTGGGTTGATTGCTCGACGATAATTGGACCGAAGAAACTAAAGCAAGACATGAAGAAGATGAAATGTCACAAAGGGACACCAACAAAGCCAAACCTTGACGAAAGCAGAAAGCGATGTGAAAAATGATGATTTTCAAGCATCATGAGAGCATGGTGGTGTGAGCACGGAATTTGCTTAATATGTGGAAAGTGAAACCATTAGTGAAAGAAAAACCAGCTTTGTTGTTTTGGGAACATCATGAGCCTCAACTGATGTACTATTCTTACGTTGAGCTAATCAAAGCAAAAGCAGAATAAGATTTTAAACTAATCACAAAACATTAAGGAAAGGAACCGCTATAGTGCGGTTTTTTCGCCATAACATACTTCTCATACTGAACATTCATTAAAGATACAATAGATTTGGGTAAATAACTCGTAACATAAAGATAAATGTCATAAACTCATGACATGCAACGTTGCTCGTGCATACTTACTATACATTTTTGTTTAGCTTTCTTTTTTTGTAGCAAGAATACAAGAAAGTACACAAAAATAAGGAGCTGCAACATTAGCGAAAAGGTGATAAAGATTTTAAGGAGAATCGGACTTCGTTGTGCTTGTAGCAGATGAGACTGAGGCAACTGATTTCGCTGTAGTTGTTGCCTGATCGGAACCAAAGCTCCTAGGAAGCATGGTCGATGAGGCCTTGTCGATTGGCTGCCAATAAAAGCCCACTAGATCTCCACTTCTGGATAATGGCTCAGAGGCTCACTGCAGATCTATATCTTCAATGTCTCTACATGAACTGATTAATTTGCATTATATGTATCTGCACATGTTTTGCTAGATGAGTTGCAAAAAAAGGATATCGAGTATCATGGCTGCTATTTACAAGTTTCAGTTTCTGCGTTATGCAGTATGCACAAATGGTTCTTGGTTTTGCTCGCCCCGGGGCGAGAAGTGTACGTTCGTTCTCTTACGAGTTCTTAAATGAAGATCACTCTGAGACATCGTTAATCAAAAGTACAGGAAAACATGAGCAATCAACATAAACCAGCACGTACACATATTGCAAGCAAGAAAGGTCGATATAAGGTCTGGTATATGCAAGACCATTATTCAATCACACATAACCGTAGCGAATAAAGCGAGGGAATGGCGCTAGATAAGCCTATAAATAACCAAGCATCCTTAACTCCCTATATCCGCGTGAGCATAGATAAACCCCATATATATAGATAACCATAGGCACCCATGAATTTGTCAATCTCAGTCATTTTGAAGGGGAAGGAGCTATAAATGGGTTCGTTGGAAGTGTAGGCGGGGTGACTGATGCTCCAGCAGGAACATTCGGTGATGAGGCCGGGGACAATGGTGGGACAATGACTTGTGGGACAAGCGGCGAGGTGGTTAGAGGTGGGAAAAGGTTAGGGAATGGGAGTTGTGGGATAGATGGGAGTGTAGGCAGTGGAGGCAGCTGAGCGCCAGGAAAGGGCAGAGTCGGCAGTGGAAACACCAGGTTTGGAATCCCTGGAATCGTAGGCAGTGTGGGAATCCCTGGAATTGTAGGCAGTGTTGGAAGACCTGGAATTGTAGGAAGTGTAGGCTGAGGCAATGTTGGTTGCAACTGTAGGAGATGACGAGCAGCCGAGCTAACATGGATTGTGCTCATGAACAGAAGCCCAGTGAAAAGGAGTGGGACGGCAATGCAGCTGTAGTTCAGAGAGGCCATGATCAATACTACTTGAAACACGATATCTTACTTAGCGAAGATCTGAAAAGGCTGTGTGCATTGCTAGTCTGACTCTATTGGGATTTATATAAGAGAATGAGGTAGATGGGATTATAGTTGAGCAACTCAGATTTCCTGTTGGAGAAAAACTTGTCGTGGTTGAGAAAAAACTACTACATAACTCTACTGCAACCGGTTCAGATCGACATATGGTCTCTTCTAGTAGACAAGTGATGCTGAGCAAGCAAAGTTCCACATTTGGACAATAGATGGTTCAGCAGGTTGATCATAATCTAGACCAATAAGCAATGTTATATTTTGTTTACTTGAGTAGTCTTGTTTTTAGTAGTTTGTTTTCTTCCAACAACTTATAGTATTCATCTCTTTGTGCAGTTGAACAAGTTTGGTTGAGATTTTGGTTCAAAGGAAGAACTGCAAGCTATATGCCATCTCTGTTGCTCTTATTCCACCTGCCCTGGTTTGCCCTCAGGATTTTCATAGCTTGTACTTTGGCGAGCCGGGTTGCATACAAGATCAGCATGGGACAGGGAGGGCGAGCACATCGCTACCCTTTCCTGGCCTGCCAATTGACTTCGGAACTCTAACTCCTCCAAATATCATGTTATTCACCTTCTTCCTACTTTCTTTTTCTATGAAACTGAGATGCTAATGAAATTACCATCAACAACATTGATATCCACTTATTTTGTTTTTTGATCTAATCCTACAGGAGCGGAGATGTTATTGCTTTCTTGTTAAAGAACGAAAGTGTCTTCCCGCCCAAAATCGAATTGCTTCCTGGTCCGGAACTTTAATTCAGAGGCAAAGGTTCTGCATTTAAGCTTGTTCTAATGGAAGCTTTGGCAAACGAATTCCTTATTCTGTAAAGCAATCGGAAACCCAAACCAAATCAACACATTTCCAAGAATAGGATTTTATTTCAGCATTAGGAATCAATATCTGGAATACATAATACTGTAGTACAGTAAAGGAACAGTAAATCCTTCCGGTATCTACAGAGTTACAACAATCGAACTGGAACATGTGAGTTCCCATCTTGTTAAACACACAGCGGAAGTAGTAAAAATGACATTATTATTTTTAGTAGAGGATAACACACTCCAAATAAGAAGCACTGGAAAGCCGCAGAAGACCAAGATATTGTACAACATGGAGCACTGACCATGGTAGCCTAGCTCCAGAATTCTCGATTGGCGAGGAGGAATCTGTGGTCAGCATCTTTCACACTATCCTTCCTATAGTTAAGAGTCCACTTCTCAAACGTGCAGTCAATAAAGTCATAGTAGCCACCGTGAAGCGAGAGCACACCCTTCGCAACCTTTTCTTCTATCCATGGATAAGTGAGCAGGTTCTTGAGTGAACAGTTGACTGATTCCTGTGGAAAATGTAAAGAATCAGACAAATTCATGAAGAGTCATTTTGAGATATCATACATTTCTGGTTTCCTACACTGATCTCTTCAGGCACAATTATTTTTCAGTACGGTATTTCGTTCTATTAACAAGAAAACGTAACAAGATACATCAATTTTCTCATTTTTTGAATCACCGCTCACAGGCCACCATGTTGTTCATTTTTAGTTCTGTGAGCTTATACCCATGAAATGTTTATGAAACAAAGGATAAAGGAAGCACCATTCAAAGAGGAAAATCGTTCTGAATTCTGACATAAAGAAGTTCAATGATTTTTTAAACCACGTTACAGATTCTGTATACCTTCTCACAGTGTCGGCATTGTTGATCAAAGCTGAGAGTTGAAGCAGCAGCCCTGGTATTTTCCCTAGCAGTCTTTCCAACAATAACCCAATTACTAATGAAGCTCCTGAAACACAACATGAAGCAGAAGAGAAAATCTAGTTGGACTTCCACCATATAGATAATTAGATGACTTAATTGAGCGATTTCGTTGCATATAACCTTGAATCAGCCTTGTCCTCCATACTCATAAGTGCACGTATCCCACCACAGCAGCTGTGGCCTATAACCAGTATATTTTCGACCTGAAAGGAACAACTCTATGAGTACAATAGAAGTTCAAGCTTCAATGGCACAAACATTCCTTATCCGGCTACTACTGAAAATGCCCTTAATCAAGTTGAACCACCGAACAATTGAGACAACTTACTTCTAGAGCATTGACGGCAAATTCAAGCGCAGCATTTGTCTCTGAAGGTCCTTTCTGTAGCAGCAAAAAGTAAGAGCTGATTAAAATCCTATTAGCTTATATTAATCGCCCACGAACCCAGTCACATGAAGGGCTGACCCACCTCGCATGGAGGAACTAAATTTGCCACATTCCTGAGGATGAAGGCTTCTCCAGGCTCAAATCCTAAGACAATGGACGGGCAGACCCTCGAATCTGCACAAGCAATTACCATAAACTGTTTCTAGAAGTTTCAGCAAAGACCATCATCTTCAATACAACACTGTAAACATGAAAGAGACGAGTAAAATAATCCCCTACATGATTCTGCAAAATCATGATTGTAGGAAAGTGGAATGAAGTACAAAAAGGCATTTGTCAACAACAACCTATACAACCTTTGGCGTCTGACTCTTGGCGAGAACTTCGAAGTGTTCCAAGTTTTTCCTTCACATCCAAAGAAAAGAAAAACAGAATTGTAAAACCAAAAGCACGATCAAAATTGTAAAATAAATGCTTCCACATCGACCAATCGATTCAGGTAAGGAACTAGCCTTACAAGAACTTATCCTGCTTGAAACATAAGAACCGTTGTTTCATGCCATTAAATGGATCAGAACTGTTTCCTGACTTCCCTTCATTTTCCTCTTTGATCACTATGCTCTCGGCTAACACTTCTGCCCCAGCTGAAGCTTTTAGTTTCAAGGACGGGTCCATCCTACAACGACACCAAAGGGAAGTATGCTTCATGGTTGATCAAGAAAACATTAGACATGGAAAATATGTCATTATCAAATGGAAAGCTAGTCAAAATCCATATGAAATTAAGTTGGGAATTTTATTATCCCATAATTTATTATTCATGTTTCTTGTCCAGCCAAAGGTGTAACGATTCAGGGAAAGTCGATTGAGGGAGTTCAACACTCCAAACTGGGATAAATATGTAAAGGAGACCAAGAAGCCTAAGCTGTTGGGTCAAAGCAAGTCCAACTTTGATGCTAAAATGGATGTAGTTATTACTGTAGTTCTGCACCAAAAGCTACTCTTAACATCCATTATACAACTGTCACTTCAATAGTTAATTCTATTTTATATCTAAATGGTTTCGTTTTGAGCAAATTTTCTCTCGATCTCATTTTTTTTATATCTAAATATAATTTCGGTATCGACATTATTTTTTATAAACTTCTCATCAAAATTTCGTATACATCATAAATTAATTGAAAATTATACCCAATATTTTTTCACATATATATATTATTCTACTAGGCAAGTAAATTTGTAACCTTCTAAAGTTTTTGAAAATGAGAAAACTTAACAAATAGTCATTATTGATAATGTGACAAAAATAACTACTTTTTTATTTTCAAATTTTTTAAAAGAGCTATACTTATTTTTTATTTCAAATATGGAATCAGGTCAGTTTTATTTTAATATCTCTCTTGACACATGATTAAAACATGTGTGTGTTTTTGCATAACTCACCGTTGAACTTGCTCTCATATTTTCACACATATACAACTCTCTTCTCTTCTGTTGGATGTGGGAAACCACCAAGTCACTCATTCTCTCGACCGAATGCTCACAATGTTATCAGTATCTCAACACCTGTGATCCACATCATCACTACCAACACACAACATCCCCAAAACATCCATTTCTCTTACCATCCCCAAAAACCAGATCCTGATTTACTCAACTCATGGTCAATTGGTTTTACGTTAATGATGAACAATTACACTAACCTGAACGATGAAGCAAATCGGAGGCGGATCTCCTCTTTCGAGATTCGTTTCAACGACGACGACCCCAAGATCTACACCAACAAAATTCCCCAGATCACATCAATTAACACGAATTTAAAACTGAATCCAAAAAAATGGAACCAAAAATGGTAATCAAAATTGACAGAATGTGAGAGTACGAGTTTTACGGAGTGTGATCTTGTTGCGAGGTGGGTGGATGAATACGAGGAGGAATGGGATCGAATTGATGCCATTAAACAACTGTGTGGAAATTTTGAAGCGGAGGAGGGGCAGATGTGTCGTGTGGACTGTCTTGTATTTGTTAGTTGGGACAGTAAGTTTCGGAAATTTCAATTGCAAGGTCACTGTTGCACCATGAAATAATAATTGTCTGGGCGGATCACACGAGGTTCGTTAGAACTAATACTCCCTCCCAACGTCCCAATAAAATATATTCGATATCAATATGAGTAATAACATTAAAAATGATAGAAGAATAAATAATATTTTTTATAATTTTATTATAAAATATTAAATATAATATATGTTATCAATTATAATTTTGGACCAAAACGATATTCGTGTCATATAATTTATTAATAAAAAATCATATCAAAATACATAATCAATAATACAGTTACTGTACAACGTTTCAATTATTATGAAAAGAAGATAATATTATTATTTTTTTATTCATTGTTCCAGGTGAAAAAGATAAAGTGACGTTGACACCTACATTACATAACTCTTTATCGACGTGTAATGATAAATTTGATAAGGACGATGTTGGAACTTCGGGTCAAAGCTTTGTATTGTATTTTCTTCGTCCCGAACTGATTTGTGTTGTGAGGTGATCAAACATTATTTTTTCCAAAATTATTATGAAATACTAATGATAATTTAAGTTATATAACTCTTATTGACGTGTAATGATAAATTTGATAAGGATGAAGCTCCAATTTCGGGTCAAAGGCTTTGTATTGTATTTCCTCTGTCCTAAATTGATTTGTGTTATGGTACGATAAAACATCATTTTTTATAAAATTATCATAAAACATTAATAATATTTTATTTTATGTATTTTAATTCTAAATCAATAACATAATTTTTTTATTTTATTAAACGACTAACGAATCTCTTTGAAATATATATTAAATAATATAAAATTTAATTTAATATTTTTTTATTCAAGACGAGAATTTATGTGTAAGTTGAATTATATAAGTAATGATTCTTTTGTTTTTGTGAATGTATTAGAAAAAAGAATAAAAAAATATAAGAAAAATAATAATGAAATGGATTGATATAATATGAAATACAAACGTTTTGATTTTTTTATTAAAAAAGATAAACGTTTTGATTTTTTTATTAAAAAATATTTTCAAATAAAAACCATTTTATATATTTTGACATAATTCAATTAACAAAATTATTTTAATTAATATTGAATCGAAAGAAAAGTTATTTTTGATTTATTTGGAACGTTGAAGTAGGAATATCTAGAAAATAGGTATTGTCGGGATTAAGTCTATCCGGTCGAAGCATCATATGTACTGGTGTATCACATCGTGCATTTCTAGATATTTAACCACATCGTACCTTTCCAGATATTTCATCGAATGTTCCTAAAAAATAACATTAAAAATTAATCGTATGCACCCCATGCGTCAAATGAGAAACTACTCGTACCCATTAACCACGTGGCACCGGGGATCGTTGGCCATGACATCTTGAATTAAAAAATAGAGTAATATGACCCCTCAAAAGGGGAAAAGAAAAGAAAACGGAATAATAGTAGCAATTGCCTATAGTGGTTTCACTTGTGGGTTTCTATCTGTCGGCACGTTCAACTCCGTGATATACCAAATACGATTATAATTATTTGATTTAATATAATAATTTATATATTTATATTGATTTTTTAGATAAAGATTAAATTATTATTTGATTTTTATGAGGAAAATAAATAAAAAAAGAAAAAGAAGAAAAAATTAGTAGGATAAATAAATATGATATAAAATAAAATTATAATTTAGTTAAAATGATCTAATTTAATAAAGGTTGTAATTTTATTGGGATAAAAATAGTAATTTTTATTGTTCCAACAAATAAAATCCACATATTATACAATTTCAATTATGACCTAAAAATAAAAAAAAACATACTATATAATATTGGACTATTAAAAAATTTAAATATTTATTTTAAAATTTGATGGATTATCTATCACCCCTTAGTATCATTTCAATATCATTTTGTTAAAAATAAATTACAACACATGGTATACCGCCCCGTCCTTGATTCACAAAAAAAGCAACAAAAAAAAAACTTTTCACAGCAAGTTCAATGGGTTGAGCCATTTTGTTATACTTAGTTATATTATGAAGATGAATAGTATATTTTTGTTATAATTTAGTTATGTCGTTTCAATGTTATCACATTATTTATTAGTATTTTTATTTGATCAATGATCATAAATTTGTCATATATATTTGTTGATTTTGTATCTTTTTATTCTTTAAGTTTTGATCCTTTAATCTATTCTTTTATTATAAGATATCCTGAATTATTATTATTGTTGAAAGGGTCACCAATGGATCCCTCAGTTCTGCGAAGCGGCTGTTCGCTCCCAATCTATCTCATCTCACCACACCATGCACACTTGCCCTCATCTCGTAATTTTCCCCCTCTTTTTTTTTTCTCGATCAAAATTTTTTCTGTTTCTGTATGGCCCAATCTCTGCTGTCCTTTTCGAATTCGATTTAGGGTTATAAAATTTCGTGCGGTTTTAAAATAATGTATATAATTTGAGCCGAAGAAAAGAATTCTCATTTTTGTTTTATTTTATTTTATTTTTGAAAATAAAGAATTCTCGTTTCTTAATTTAACGATTTGTGAATCTTTTTCTCTTTAAAGTGCAATTTGTGAATGAAAAACACATGAAATTGACGTATATATATCATCAAGTAGATAGAGATTTTTTTTATCCTTTAGTGAAAGGATAGATATTTTTTTCACCCGACGAAAATAACGACTCCTGAGCTCATAGTTAAAGTACTTACGTATCTTATATGACTAACACTTTTTGCCTCTAAGAACAATGAAATACTACTAGAATTGCTATTTTTAAAGCTTATTTAGTTTGATAATCCAAGTCAATTTCCTCAAAACATTATTATGGACAAAAATACCCTCTCTTCACTTATAGTCTTTGATGCATCGAATGCCTTGGCTTTATGCCTTTATCAATTCCCTTGTCAATATCATGCATATTCTATCGATGAACTTATTTAATATTTTTATTCACACAGTGTGTATATAGTATGGCGCGTGAGGGGCACGCCGTTGTTTCTTTTCATTTGAAAGTGTATTAAAATGGTGTTGTTGCTATTCTTAGTAGAGCAAGTGAGATTGCCTAAGTTTACGTTGAGCCTTTGTTTCATTCTTGCATTAAATATTAAACTACATTTTAGCTGTGCCTTGCACCTTTACAATAACAATGGCGATGCAAGCAGATTAGACCTCCAAGATCTCATCACAATATTATACCAGTCATTCGCTCTGTCTTGTAAGAGTCGAATACTAATCATCCAAGAGGAGCTCCGATCCGATCCTTTCCCATTCATAAACATTTGATCAAAAGAAGTGATCAATATCGCTCTTAGACGTCCATTGTCGAGTTGTTGATTTCTTGGTTGAGCCATGGATGAAGAGTACGACGTGATCGTTCTTGGGACTGGCCTTAAGGAATGCATCCTCAGCGGCCTTCTCTCCGTCGACGGCCTCAAAGTAAGCATTCCCTACGTAACTAATTCAATGAATGCTATCTTAGACTTATTCGTACTTTGATATCTATCTTGATCGATTTGTTCACACGGAGAATCGAGGTTGTTACAATAGTAGCCAACAAATTGCTGCAACGGTCTCTTTCGATTTACGAGTAGGGAATTTTTGATCGTTTGGCAATGAGATCTGTGTAATGATTGTCTCGAATATTTCCATGAAACAGGTTTTGCATATGGATAGGAATGACTACTATGGAGGAGAATCAACTTCTCTCAATCTTAAACAGGTGCCTTCCTATAGACATCACATATTGTATAGTATAACGAGATCGTTGTAAGATGCTACAATATACATTCAAATGGAACTTATTATTCCGTCCGCTATCCTGTATCTTCAGCTGTGGAAGCGTTTCAAGGGCGAAGAAGATCCTCCAGAAAGCCTGGGCGCTAGCAAGGAATTCAATGTAGATATGATTCCAAAGGTATTGACACTCTTATCCTCTTGGCAGAATCTCATCGTGATTAACCTGCAAGACTCGAGAGTTGATTGCTTTCTTATCTTCCTTGATCACAGTTCATGATGGCCAATGGTGTCTTTGTGCGCGTTCTGATCCATACTGATGTCACCAAGTATCTGCACTTTAAGGCGGTCGATGGTAGTTTTGTTTACAACAAAGGAAAGGTGAACATTATTGAGATTGTGTCTTCATGTAACGCCTCGTCGATTTTTTCGTTGTCGTATACTGAGAGTTGGTTTATGATTCTAGATTTACAAGGTTCCTTCTAATGACGTTGAAGCTTTGAAATCCCCTTTGATGGGGCTATTCGAGAAGAGGCGCGCCAGGAAGTTCTTCATCTATGTCCAAGATTATGAAGATAACGACCAGAAATCACACGAGGGGCTGGATCTGAACAAGATTACTGCAAGAGACTTCATCTCGTATAGAATCCGATCCTCAACTTTTAGCTCGATATATTTTGAAAAAATGAAGTAGTTGTAGTCTATCTTGTTATAAAACAACAGACTAACATATTGGAACCACGAGTTATAGCGCCCATATATACACTTTACATCTGCCGAATTGCCTTTATGTAGGAAATATGGGTTAGAGGACGACACAATTGACTTCATTGGTCATGCCTTGGCACTTTACTTTGACGACAGTTATCTTGATCAACCAGCAATAAAACTTGTGAAGAGAATGAAGGTGACTCCTGTGCAATTACAAGTTCTTGGTATCATTGTTTCTCATAGCAAGTTAAGTGATCTTTAGTACGAGGACACTTTAGCTGATATGGATCAACCTCTGGTTTAAAAGCTGTATGCAGAATCTTTGGCTCGCTTCGAAAGCGGATCTCCATATATCTACCCAATGTATGGACTAGGAGAACTGCCTCAGGTTCTGATTCTTGCCATTCTGATTCTCATTATTCCTGCTTTGTTTGACTTCCTCTTGAATGTTCACTCAGCAATTGATTCGTTGTTTTCAGGCATTTGCTCGTCTAAGTGCCGTCTATGGTGGAACTTACATGCTCAACAAACCAGATTGCAAGGTAAATTGTCTGCCAATTTCACCACATTAAGACACTCTAAGGGTTCTTGGAAGTCTTCAACTGAAATCTGAAGTAACACTGACAATGGAACCTGATGCGAATGACAGGTAGTGTTTGATGATGATGGAAAAGCCATTGGCGTGGCTTCTGAAGGTGAAACGGCTAAATGCAAAAAAGTTGTCTGCGATGCATCTTACTTACCCGATAAGGTACACGATTCAAGCTGTATCTCTTAATCTTAATAGAGTTCTGTGTGTTTGTGGAACCATCCAATAAGAACATTAGATTATAGAATAAACCAGAGTGGTGGCTACAGAAACATAAACCAAGCACTATCATCGAGTTCCGTCCTTCTGTTAATTTGACCCATTGGCAGTAGTTAGAAACAATCTTTTCTATGGATAGTTTGCCCTTTTGATCCATTAATCGCATCAAATATGAGAAGAACTGATGATGGTGTTTCCCTATATGCGCGACAGGTAAAAAAGGTAGGAAGAGTTGCTCGAGCTATATGCATCATGAGCCACCCTATTCCTGATACAAATGACTCTCACTCGGCTCAAGTTATTCTTCCACAAAAGCAGCTTGGCCGCAAATCAGACATGTATGAACACTGGGCATTTCATATTTTACTGCACAAATTTCTCAGATGATTATGATTCCATAAGCAATATATTTTCACTACAGGTACTTGTTCTGCTGCTCCTACACTCATAACGTCGCTCCAAAGGGAAAATACATCGCTTTCGTGACAACCGAAGCTGAAACTGACCAACCTGAGGTTGAGCTGAAGCCAGGGATCGACCTGCTTGGTCCTGTGGACGAGATATTTTTCGATATCTATGACAGATATGAACCTACTAATGATCATGCCGCCGACAGTTGCTTTATATCAGCGGTAAGCACTCTATTGCAATCCTCTTCACGTTGTCCCTTAAACCAAGTACTCCCATAGTCCCATTGTTACTGATCAGAACCCATCCATCGCAGAGCTATGATCCATCGACTCATTTCGAGTCCACCGTGACGGATGTGATTGAAATGTACAAAAAAATAACAGGAAAGGTAAGACTTCTTCGGTTTAATACAGCAAAATAATCGAACCAGCATTTGTTAGCTTAGCCAATGTGAAGTACGGCTGCGCAACTAAGTATGCTTTTTCCGTGATGTGATTTTAGGAGCTCGACCTCTCTGTGGATCTTAGCGCTGCTGCTGCCATCGCCGCCGAAGAATGAGCAACTACACTGTCCTGGGAGCTTATACTAGATCAGACGTGGCGCTATTATTTTCATTGTTTTGCAATCAACTTTTTAACTTATGGCAAGTAACTGTTATTGTTGTGAATTTTTCAAGGGACTATAGAGGCTTGCCCCTTTGGATTTATGAACTTTGTCAACAGTATTCATTCGAATTCATTTTTCACTCGACTTAATTGAAAAGTTTAACCTAATTAGGTTACATGAAAATGCTTATAGGCGTCTGTAAAGTTTTTCGTAATCTACTCGTTTGTTTGTTTTTTCCTCAATGAGTTATATTGCAAACATTATGCCTTCAAAGCTAAGTAAATATTGAGCACGTTCTATTCTTCATCTTACCGGGACTTTACATTAGTTGCCATGCACTATATACCTCTGAAGTAATACAGATTAGACATAAATATGGTCAGTGGCAAGAGGAGCAAGGAAGTGAAGCCCCTTCAAATCTTGAGTTCTATGAATATGTGGAAACTGTATAACTAACTGGGAATACGGACCTTCCTGCCGGACAGGTACTTCTCTTCGAAAATCGTCCGTCTTAAACATGAATAGCATTTCTGGCTTCAGTTACTCTGTCATGCTGAGTGCTTTCTGATAGTTGTCTATCTCTCACTGGGTATTTGATACGAAAGAACATTTCTGTTCACGTTCAGAAAGGACTAGGACTGTATTCGGACGAACGCTTTGTGGTAAGCTTCCTCGATTAATTAAACATGCGACATTTGACAGCTTATTTCACTTCAATCTCCATCTGACGGCTGACAAGTGTAGTTCGATCTTGGTGATAACCCAGCTCGGTAGATATAAAGGGCAAGGGAGACTCACTCCCCAGGATCCGGAAAGACTGGATGGGTGGATGGTGAACTTGTAGTTCTTGAAGGGAAGGTACATTGCTTATCCTTTTGCTTCAGTTGTAGCAGACTGCCCACCGCACACGAGCATGCACACACAAAAAATACGCCCAAGACACCACCCACGTACACACAAACACTCACATGTATGACCGCACCGACACACCTGAGCACAAAGCATATGGCAACTTGATCAGATGCACAAATATGAATACGAACATGAGCGTGGATACAGATACTCCTAAGTCCTAACAGAAACATCATCATCTTAAATGATACTTGGCAGACCAGGAACTGCACCTGGTGATACATGCTCATTAATGTATTGCTCGATTTGGCAGCATAAAAGGCAGATCCACTGATTGGATTCGTCAACTGGGATCCTCGGGATCAACTCTTGATGTTCTTCAGTCGGCTGAGGCTCAAAGAATAGGTTCTGGTTCTGCTGACAGTTCAATGCATATCACTCGTAGTCCTGGTTGTTGGAAGGTAAAGTGTTCTTATGCTACATCCTAGACAGGCTAATGATTGCTTTAACGCTCAACGTGCCATGTTTGATGGAGCTTCAGTTATGTTCTGCTAGTGAAACATTTCATGTTATGACAATCATGAAAAGAACAAAATCTTCGATGTTCTCTTCGACTTTTTCTGTGAACAAGACTTGTATGATGTCGTTGACGGAATTCCCCTATCTACTCTTCCAGATAAAAGCTGCTTGTATCATGTGCTTCGGCCGATCTTGAATAGTGAGGCGAACACTCGGTTTGCAGCCTACATGCTCGATGCAGGTACATGCGGACTCGATGGCGTGGAGCTGTTTGAAATAGAAAGTTCTTATGAATAATGTACTCCCTCCATCGTACTCGGAAGTTCATTGTCCATTTCATGTAAATATGGAGTATTTGTTGGAGCATCAGTTGTACTATTATACTTGTTTTACAAATGATAATAATAATAATGTTCCTCAAATTTTGATAGCAGGTTTTTGCAAGAAAATGTCTATTATTCTGCGATATCATCTGTTTGCGTTGTTTTTGAGTGGCTGTATAATATTCACCTCTTTTGCTAGTTGTATATGTTGATTTCTATTCATCTGTGTCACAACTAAAGGAGGAGTGCCCTTTCGTAAACAAATTTATGCATGTGTTTGGTGAATGTGTTGTATGTCACACATTCGTTCTTTCATTCATACAAATGAACCAAACATGATTCAATTGTAACTATAGAAACCGATTAGTCACACAACTATAGAAACTCTAAATTCGTATTCATAAAGTTAATTTATGCCTATTTCTGAAGGGGCTCAACATAAAACGGATTACTCCACAGAGTCAAAACTCATGATGGTATTGTTACTCCTAAGATAAGATCAGTAGCTCAGTACCCTCATTCTTGAACATTTGATTTTTTTTATTTTTTATTTTTATAATCATCATACCCTGGAAAACTATGTCATTATACTCAAAGAGGAGTAATATTATAAAAACAATTATTTATATATTAACGAAAAAATATGTCATCATACTCGAGGAGTAATGTCAAGGATTATTGTTTCTGCAGTCATCTTTTTTCTCTTGGATATTGGCCGCATATCAATATACGAGAGAAAGAGTTATCGGAAGATAACACAAAAAACAATCGTGTATGTAGAATTTGTCACCAATCAATCGCAAACTCCTCAAGAAGTTCTGATCTCCAGTCGCATACTGCTAAACATCTTTGAAGCAGCAATTCTCTATCATCAATATCACCCACCCAAATCCGCCATTGAAGCAGCACCACCATGTCCACCACCTCTTCACCACCAACACATCGCTCTCCACAGCTCCGCAAAGACGAGATCAACAACAGATGGGTAATCTTCTCCCCTTCCCGCTCAAAACGCCCATCAGACCACAACAACAACAACAACCAAACCCAAACACCATCATCCTCAACCACTACGTGTCCCTTTTGCGCCGGCAACGAGGATCAGACGGCGCCCGAGATATTCCGGGTTGGCCCAATTGGTTCGGGTTCTGATTGGACGATTCGGGTTATTGAGAACTTGTATCCTGCTGTGAATAAGGAAACTAGGGTTGTTGGGTGTGAAGAGAAGGGGGAGGGGGAATGTGATGGGTTAGGGTTTCATGATGTGGTGATTGAGGTCCCGCGGCACGGTGTTGGGTTGAAGGATTTGGAGGGGAGGGAGATTGGTGAGGTTGTTCTGGCTTATAAGAGGAGGATTCGGGATGTCGAGAAAGTGGGCTCTGTGAAGTATGTTCAGGTTTGTTTGATATCGTGATTACGATCGTCGTGTTCATTCTATCGTTGAAGTGATTGTTATTTGTTTGGAACTGTGGATTGTTGGTAGAACTGGTTCCTCGACGTGGAGTCACGAGTTTGGCACACATTTCATGCCCCAATGGGCTTTCGTGTGAGGGGGAGTGTTAGATATATATTGTTGGGACTTTCACGGTTAGTTCAAATTTTTGATAGAAGTGGAGAATGAGGTTTGATAATGGTATGGTAATGTTGAAAACAATGTTGGGGAAGAAAAGAAAAGGGGAAATGAATGACTGTTTGATTCGTGCAAGGGACAAGGATGATGCATAAGGAGGTGTTGAATCAGGTTGTGTTTCGCATCGGCCTCTCGGGGTTGAGTTTTCCTATTGGTTGGAGAATGTGGTGTGATAATATATGGCAGATCATTAGAGTGAGATTTTTTATTTTTTATTTTGGTCTAAAGAGTGAGATTTGTTTTATTCTATGGACTGTGTACTAAACTAGCTAGTTGGAAGGGATGATGCAACTTTAGGTTCGCTTTGTTGGGGATGCTTGGGATAATAATAGGCAATGGCGTGATAGTTGCATATCTCCAATCACGTGAATCAACGATGTGTCGCATCTGAACTTTTTGTATAGACTTTGATTTGCCTGTTTTGCAGTCTTTTTGCGTGTGTACTCGTACAATGCTTTTAGAATTAGATGTTAATATGTCTTGATTGTGAATTTCTTTGGACTCTGAATCCATTCTCAGTCGCCATCCTTTGATCTCTGCGTGTGGTTCATAGGTTGCCTGAGTCAGTGTGCATCTGGAACAAATTTTGTCAGAAAATCATGTTACTTTTTCTAGGTTGACAGAAGCGAGGTTTTATATGAGACCAAATAAGTAGGAATGTAGAATCGAGATTGGCGTAAATTTGATGCAAGAGATCCTTTAGTTTACCAAAATGCCAAGAGTGAAATATGGGAGGGTTCAATGACATCCTCATGTCTGCTTGCTTGAAACTACATCATAGTAAGTGAAATATGAGAAGCAGATTGTTATTTTGAGTGCATCAGTATAACTGAAGAATGTCTTCAGCTGGGAATTATACTGTTTGAGGTTTTATTCAATTGTAAAAGGCTGTGAATGTTAATGGTTGATTTATATGGTTCAATCATCATCAAAGTGACCTCTTGAATTATACAGGTCTTCAAGAACCATGGTGCCTCGGCTGGAGCATCACTGAGCCATTCCCATAGTCAGATGATTTCTCTTCCTATAGTTCCTACGAATGCTGTTGTACACCTTAAATCCATGAAAGAGTATTTTGATCGGAACAAGAACTGCATTCTTTGTGAGCCTCCATCAAAGGAGCTTGTTGTTGATGAATCAGCTCATTTCATTTCTATAGTTCCATTTGCTGCAAGTTTTGCCTTCGAGATCTGGATTATTCCCAAGGATCATTCTTCACATTTCCACCTTATAGACGAAGAAAAGGTAACTTGCTCTGTATCCCATTTATGTTAGTTTCTTGTATGTCGCAAAATTATCCACAAACATCCGTAGAGGATTTCTGGTGTGTCTTTGATTGTCATTTTCACAAGAACAACAACAACAGCAAACATTCCGATCAAAATTCGCTTCCCATTCTATCTATTTTTCGCGCAGGCTGTTGATCTTGGCAGCATCCTCAAGCTTATGCTTCAAAAGATGTCCAAACAATTGAATGATCCGCCATACAACTTTATGATTCATACGGCTCCTCTTCAGCTGTTGGAATCAGAGCAACCGTGCAGTCACTGGTACTTACAGCTAGTGCCACAGCTTGCTGTGTTTGGAGGATTTGAAGTCGGCAGTGGGTGCTACATAAACTCGGTCTTCCCGGAAGACGCAGCCAAAGCTCTGAGGGAAGTTATCATCGACAAGTGAATAAAGATGCTGCTGTAGGTCTTGTTTCCAAGGGCAAATTATTGATTTTGTTGATAGCATTTGCTCTCTTACTGCTAGGCTACCATTATAATTCGTGAGCTACTGCATTCTGTGTTTTTGAAGCAGTTGTTGCAGGATATATGTAGACTATTATACATTCGGCATTTGATATATAAATTAATTTAATAATACTCTTGACTCCTCCTTAAACGGTCGGATTCATGTTCATATATATTGCAATTAATTTGTTGTCTTGCTTTCATGTTCAGCACCCAACAGTCAAGACAACACATATCTCATACAAGAACGAAAGGAAATTTTTTACACGAGATCGTCCTAATCTTTCACAACTTCTTTTATTTAAATCTTGATGATTTATTGTAATAGTTATAACAAAATTCACAAAACATACTATTACAATAATTTAATAATACTATTATTCAAAAAGTTTATTAAACAAGGGAACATTGAATATATATATTAGGATAGAGTGCGTCTTATTTGAAAAAGTTAGAAACATGATTCATGATTCTGCTATCGATTTTGACGAGATAAATCTCTCTTCAAAAACTACATCGATTTTGATACTTATTCAAACGCTAATTATCTGTAGGTGTTGTGTAGAGGAATGGGTTTTTTCCCTTCGTTTTTCTGTCGTTGTTTAGTCTCGATGGCATGATGGCTTCATATGTGTCATCGAATGAAAATAATTAAAAAATTTATTAATTATTTGTTCCTGTCATTGTATGACAATACAATCACTGGTCCTCTCATGTTTTCATAAACACATAGTTGAAGCTTTTAACACGTGAATCAATTATATGATATGAAAAAATTAGAAAGTGGAGAAAATGCTATTGAAAATATGAAGATTTAAAACTACAATATGAGGATTGTCAATCAATGATACAATTCTAAACATAGTCGACCGATGATCTTAAAACTACAATATGAGTATTGTAGCGTACTCTCATTTCACAAAATGTAGTGCAAAGATGTAATTCACAAGAAAAAGTGACAATTATTGGTTCAAGTACTCAACGGTGCATGTATAAAGACATGCAGGGTTGAGTACATGAAACAATAACATATATCTGCGTATATTTTGTATTTAATTCTTTACTTTTCAATTAGTGCATGCCTTTAACATCCATTTAAAATAACATAAAGGACCTTGCCAGTTATTACGCAAAAGTATATGATTAGTTAGAAAATGTTTCTTTTTTTTTTTTTTAATTTTTAATTTTGTTTTATAGGCCAATCCCAAAGTTGCAATTTGGAAAGATAAACCCTTCTATTTATGATGATGGTTTGGAAGAATTGTTCGTAATAGATTGGGCTACAAGAAAACATGCTGAAACAGCTAAAGAGAGGAATAAAAGAATAGGCGTTGAAGCTGCTGGTTTAACCATCGTTGGAATTGACAGAATGATAACTCGAAATGAAGCATCTTTAGATAGTTTTGTTGATTTGGATGGAATAGAGTATTCTGAAGGAGCATTTAAACAGCTTATGTTTGGCCACTTGAAAATCAAGATAAAGCGAGAGTCGTGTTTGTGTTGCCATTAGAAAAGCGGAAATGTTTTTTTTCTTAATATAATGAAACGTGATAGCAATTAATTAAATAGTTGTAAATCAAATAAAGAATTTCATTCTCGTCTATCATTGTTTAGATTAGATAGATTTTTATCGACGAATTTGTTTTCATAAACAAAAATGTTGATGTCATTGTCATGCTAATAATGTTATAATATCATTGTTCTCTATGTGCAAATTTTATGTGTTTTAGTTGTGATGTTTTCTGGAGCTAGAAATGAGAATATAATGTGCTAAAAAGTTGCTAAATTTATGAATTCATGTACTCCTATGCTGGTTTGATCAGCCATATCATTTACTAATAGATTCAATTTTTCACACTAATATTCTAGTCTTTTTCTTAAGATTGGCTTGAATAATTTCTTCTGCAGGCTTTGGTTGTACTTAAATATCGGACCGAAAATAGCCACTCCATGTGCAGATGAAACACACCCACAAACTACTGTTGAACTTGGGGAATTTGAATCATATGTACAATGATTAGTTGAGTGTTATTTTTATTTTTAATAATAATTGAGTTGTATAGGATTGATTGAAAAATTGATTATAATTATATAATCTTTTTTCTTTCTATCTTATAAAAATAAAATATTTTAATTTTTTTTTCATAAAACTCACAATCATGATCGAGAAAAAAATAAATCATTTTGTCCCTTTCTTTTCAGTCTTTAACTGGACTGATTCTATCCTTTCCTTTTCCATCACATCTCACAGTTTCAGTGGCAAACTCGTAATTAACCCCCAACTCCAGACCCGAACACCCGGCCAATCTCCCACACGGCCACACCACTCTCGTGCGCGCGCTTCCTCCTCTCCCTCCACACACTCCACACAAAAGATCCCCAATTCAATCCAAAACCAATGCAGAAAACCCTAAATCCCCAAATAGACGACTCAGATCCACCGAATCAAATCGACTCCGTCCCTGAATCGGCCGACGAGGTTCGGATCCGATACGATTGCGATGCGATCGAGGGAGATTTAACGGTCCGTGGAGGAGGAGAGGATGTGGGAGTGAATAATGGAGAGGAGTCGTTTTATGTTGCGGAGACGGAGACGGAGATTCCGTTGGCTGTTGCGGGAGGGAGTGGTGGTGGTGGAGGAGGAGAGGATCAACTGACGATGTCGTTTCGGGGAGAGGTGTATGTGTTCGATGCGGTCTCGCCCGAGAAGGTTTGTTGTTTTTGGGGATTGTGTGGTTCTTGTTGTTTTGATTTTAAAGAAACAAGAACGAGATGTACCCAACCTTATCCCCTATGTATATTTATAACAGATAGGCAGTTTCCTGACGTCTTCAAGAGGTGTCGAACCCTGGATGAGTTGGTTACCACTGAGGTAGAGGTGTTGTTTTGATTTTGATGAGTTTAATAACAGTTGAAGGATTTGGTTTGTGAAATTGGTGGATGTTGTTGTGGTTTTGGGTGTGGGTGTGGGATTTGTTTGAAATTGGGAACTGTTGAGGTTTGAAATTAGGAACTCTTGAGGTGAGAAAGAATGACATGGAATGTGTTCTAGGGTTTTATACTCTGGGCTTTCGGCTCTTATGCGGCATAGGTCGACAGGACTCTTAGTCTGTGTGTATATGTTCGGTTGCTGAAAATAGGAAGTCAGCCTGATGAGCCTGATGTGTGCGTGGTTTCGAGTAGAGTGTGAAACGATTGAGAAACATGTTAAAGTAATGCATGTCGAAAGAGCAACCATTAAGCTTCGGATGTCAGAAGTGGTGCAGGTGGATTGTCAGGATTTCTGCCTATCCGCCTGGTTTCTCTCTCATGCTAGTAAACACACACGAGGACATATTGAAGTAATGTTTGGAAGATATGTGTGTGGCTTAACTTTCTGAAGAGCAAGTGAGTTGATTAGAAGATTTGGTGCTTCTATGTTGAAGGGTCATGGACTGTTGATAGTGAAGAATGTAGGATTTTGTGGAGTTATATTTGATACAACCTCAACCTTCAATCTTGACGGACTTAACCTGATGTGATAATTACATTTGGTTTGTCTCTCAAGGATCTTGATCCTCACTTAATATATAGTTGTTGGGAATTCTTGCAGGTACAGGCAGTGCTACTCCTCTTGGGTGGGTGTGAGGTCCCATCTAGTATTCCAACTCCAGGAGTGGCTACACATGGTCATCGGGTATTGCTTGCTACTCAAGTTGTATTTTCTGTTAAAACATTGGGATATTGTTTTCCTTGCATTGACGGCTTCATTTTCTTCCCTTGAAGAGTCCTGTAGAGTTCCCAGTAAAATCATGTCAGCCGCAGAGGGAAGCATCTTTAAATCGGTTTCGAGAGAAAAGAAAGGAGCGGTGTTTTGATAAGAAAATCCGCTACACTGTAAGAAAGGAAGTTGCCCTCAGGTATTCTGCATTTTTAATAGGATAAATTTCATTAAACCCCCCTAAGGTTTTTAGAAAAGACACATAACCTTCTCTTGGTTTTAAAAATGGACAAATGGTATCCTATGTTTTTAAAATAGGACAACTAACCCCTCTCACATGACGCATAACCCCCCTATGTTTTAAAAGTGGATAAAACCTTTGTTTCTAAAATTTGACAAAGAACCCCCCCCCCCCCTCTATAACATTTATATCCATGTATTTTCATTTAATACATTTAAAAATACCAAAACCAAACCTATATTTGTATTTCAAACTTAATTATACTAAAATTCATTAAACACATAATTTGCTACTCCCTTCATCCCATTAATTTTGCAACAATCTTTCGGGGATTTTAATTTTTGCTCCCTATTTGAAGTTTCACATACAGTTAGTCCCCTATTATGAAATTGGAGTATATAAGAGGCAAATCTCAATACATATGCATATCTACATTATAAACGAAAAACAATAGAGTACAAGGGGCAAAATGGGTGGAAAACTGTAAGTGAAACTTCAAATTGGGACTTCCGTGTAATTTGCCTTTTCCTTTCTTATTATTTGGGTTTTCAAATTTCCTTCGTGAGTGCTCCACATCCCCACAGAGATTGGTTTTCATAGACATACATCGGTGTTCCAGAATGCAAAGGAAGAAGGGGCAGTTTGTTTCATCCAACACATTCTCCGAAGGAGCTGGCTCATGCTCTTCCGAGTGGAGAGCATCAGAGAATGGCGGACAAGACGGAAGCCTGCCGGAAACTTTGTAAGTAGCAGATGGTTTTCCCTTATTGTACTTATGTTAGTGATGATATTTTAATTCTGTATTTCCTATGCGGCATGTTGTGTCATCCTTGATGTATCACCTCTTGTGAGTCTTGTGCTGTGCAAATGCAATGACATAAAATTTGTTGAGTGATTTTCATTTTTGTGTTTGCTTGGTTACTTATACAGATGTAACCATTGTGGAATTAGTTCAAACTCCACCCCTATGATGCGACGAGGTCCAGCTGGCCCTAGGACACTCTGCAATGCATGTGGGCTTAAGTGGGCTAATAAGGTATTCCGTCCTTGGCTGTTCTTTTGGTAACAGTATGTTTCCTGAACTCTTGATAATTTTTTGCTTTTTGAATCGGATATGTGGTAAACTCTTCTTTCATTTTAACCAGCTTGTTTTCTTAATCTACTCAGAATCCATGTGGATATCCTTTTTCATTTATCTGTTTGATCTTGTAAGGTTTGTTTGTGTAGATTGAATTAAAGATTATGTGAGAATGGTCGGCTTATTAATTGACAAGGATATTAAGAAAAGTTGTTTCTTAGTTTCATTGTCACTAAGGATGCTTTAAAAGCTCTTACGTTGGAGAATGCCCATTTTGTGAAAAGATCTGTTTACTACAACACATATCTTAGGTCGATCAAAAGGAGACTATCCAAGGAGTGAGTCTTTAATTCCTCCATATCAAGATACTTAGTCTGGTGATGCTTTCCTTAGCTTCTGTCATTATCTCGATAATTAGGGGAGTTTCATGATGAAACCAATTCTTAACCCTTTGGTGTTGGTACTCATCAAATTGACATTGTTTACAGGGTGTTCTAAGAGATCTGGTGGTGTCCAACTCCATAAAAGAATGTGAGCATCAGATAAGCCTACGTATCTGGCGATTCTTCTTGTACTTTATTACATGTTATGTTATGTTAGATTCGCTCTTAAGCTCAAATCTTTCCCATCTTGTATCCGTCTAGATTTGCTGGAGGTAATCCCCTCTGACGAGGCTGTCGGCACAACTGCCTCCTCCGATGATGCTGACATCTCAGTTGCGATCAATGAAAATTTTGAATAGAGTTCTTCATTTATGACATTGACTTGCAAGTGTATCATGATTATAATCCCTGATACAAGCATTTTTTATACAATCAGTGGAAATAACACTTCCTTTGTTTGGTTTATTACTTGTATCTGTCAGCTTGAGTTCTGAAGCTTTACTAAATTTGTGGATGGTTGGAAACCATCCTTCGACAGATTGCCATGTTGTGTCGAGACTTGCTTATGTTCTATTCAGGCGGCAAGGTATCGCCTGACTTGCAGCTGAATGAGGGGCTTTGGCAAGCCATTATGTACAAGTCGCATGGTTAAATTGATGAATTCTTCAGTTTTCAAGATGTATTGGCACACTGCTGGAGCAGCGGAGCTATAGATGATCGATAATGTGCTCAAGTTTCAACACTGACCAACAAACATGTCGCCTGAACTCATTGTAATGTGCAAGGTCTCACAAAATAGGAATCACTTCTCAGTCAAACTGTAAAGGTATGATCACAAGTATCGATTTCAGCCGCATCCCTTGAACATCATAGTCGTCACTTTAATATTTCAAAAAGATGGTAATAATACTGATCTGACACATGTATTCGGCAAAACTGATCAGACAGTCAATATAAAAACATTTGAAGCGACATCCTTTTCTGGAATTTTATACATTTGCTAGCATATCAAACATATAGACGACAAAAGAATGGTAATATTCGAAAAAGATGCACCTAGCTACTAATCTGACATTTACATGCAAAACTTGAGCTGCTGGACACGATGTTGCAATGTTGCGCGATACTTGTGTTCGATCAATATACCATGCTAACCTTTCCAGGCAACATTTCAGTGGATCTACGGGTATAAGCCTGCCAGCGAACCCCGTCCACTTCCATTGGAATCCGCATTCACATACACGGGTCATTGAAGCTCTCCTGAGTGAGAAGATTTACGGGACTTCAGATTTTTAGGAGACACAGTATATGAGTCACCTGAGCTGCTGCAGCTGCTGGAGTACTGAGATGATGGCACGAACCCATGAATCTTCGGCAGCCCCATGGCATTAGTTGCCAAACTATAACCCTTATCCACCGTGTCGGCCTCTGATGGCAATTCATCCAGTACCTGTGTATTCAATATGTCGAGCACAACAAACCCTGGGTATGTGAGGTCTGGTGGAAGTCTGGAGCTATCTTTTGCAGGTGATAAAGAAAAAGAAAACCAACTAGGATTACAATGATAAACTGCAGATACAATCCCGCAATGTTGAGAAGCAAGGAGTTGATCATTTGATGATAAATGAATATGAGCCCTGAAGCAAATACTAGCAACTCTTTCATCTTCTTCATACTCAGGCCACAGGCTATACTTGAATCACCTTTTGGGAAAAAGCTCCCCATTATCTACCCATCCAGAGAGAAGATTATGGATAGTGCTTCATCTTATAGCTGAACTTAGGTCATATGCAATTTGTTGCTTGCGAATATAGATCGAATTCACAAAATCTAGGTAGTTGGCAACCAGTGGAGTACTCACCCGGAAAGCCTGGTTGAGGATACGCAATTTTTCTCGGGTTTGCTTCCTTTTCATTGCCACTTCATCAGGTTCTTGCAGCATCTCCTCAAAGAGGTTATCCCTGTATGGTTCCGGGCAACGAAAAATTCTATGTTAAATCTCCCCGTATGATTCTTATAGTCAAGGACCATCAAATATGATGCAACTCATAAAATAGATTCTACCCTTTACAAGATGAAAACTCATTTCAGAAAATGCTCGTATAGACTATTCAAAGTAGCAACAATTAACAAATTCAAGGTATAACCTGTAAAGCTTCTTGATGAACACATTATGCAGCTCCCTTTTTGTGTGATTCACCTGGGCCAAATTCATAGACAGTATAAGAAGTCAGGAATTTATAAGGAATTTTGGAATCCCTGGTGCATCCAATTCATATCTTATATCTTCTATTACGACAATCAGAATCTCCACAGGGCCAGCAGACAAAGGCTATGACGAACAAGACATGATGAAAACGAGCAAATAGCCATTGCTACTATTAATAGCGGAAAATAATATAAGACCAAAGCAACTATTATGCTTGTGCATAAGAACTCAATACGAAAATTACCAGGAAGTGCATGATTGCCTTAGGGACGGAGTCCTCTATGTTCTTCCTCACAATGTCATAATATGACTTCAATAGCAATTTGGTAACCATGATTTCAATAGCCTCAGTTTCTGAATGAGACTCAGACGGCCTCAAGATCATTGGGGGCTTCAACAATGGCAAACAAGAAAGCACTACAAAATCAGCAAATAGAAGCAAGCTAAGGAACATTTCAGCCATTCTTCCTTGACAAGAGTTTCACATACCTCCCTCAAGTGGATCATTGAAAACCCATTCTCAATTCCAAACGAAGAACTAGGTTCTTGGAATTGTGGGCTTGGTGCATGCACAGGATGCCGGTAGTCTGACGCACCAAAAATGGATGATATGCCCCAGCTCGAGTTTGCACTCCCACCTGCTTCAACATCAAACAATGAGTGACACTTTAGGTATGCTTGGAAACCACCGCGTAGATGTATTTGCACACTTTGTGTATACATATTGAGAGTGGCTCCCGTCGTGAATAATGTCGAGAAAGATAGAAAACAACAGCATGCCATAATTCTCAAACCCCTACTGTAGTGTATCTTCACTAGAAAATAATCCAGTTTGTACTAGCATAATAAGATAAGTCGAGGAGTCAAGTAACAATCTCACCTGGATGGGTAGCTCTCTCAAGATCAGCTGCAGGCCGGATAACCTGTTGATTTACCAATTAAATACAAGCATTGATAACATGACAAGTTCACAAATGGAAACAATGATGGATTAGTACAAAGTTGACAGGAAAGAAGCAGCAGAAGAATTAAAAATTGTGAAGAAGAAGAAACATAGTTCCTGTATGCCTTCCTTGACATGCCAAAATTCCTCACCTGTTCACTAATTAGTCCGTTGGTCAGCCTTGGTAGAAGAGATCTGACCCCTCTTTCAGATCCAGGTGCCTTGTCATCTGCTCCATCCTGATTAAACAAGCCAGCAAATGTAACATAAGAGAACGTGCAGTTGCTTATAGATCATAATACACTAGATGTGATTTCTGACCTTCAGTTTTGGAAGAGGAACTGGAGCTCTAGAAGTCTTGATTTGTTGAGAAGCCAATTCAACAGCTTTGCTCCCACCAACAAAGTTAGGATGCGAAGTATTTATATAGTCCATCTACAGGAATAACATAACATGTAATAATGGCCTGGAGAATGTGCTCTACTGAGTTTTCAAGTGGATACAATAAAAAAATATGCATCAAAGAGACAATTAAACAAACAGGTAAAAATATGAATGCAAATCGCACTTAAAAATTTATGCACATAAACACAATTATGCAAAATGGGTCTAGATAAAGTAATACATGTATCTTAAATTATGAACAAACAAGAGCAAAAGCTCCTCCCATCACTCCGAGATAAAAATGCAAGACATGTAACATCAGTATAAAAGCAAGAGAAGTTTTCAGCTCTAGAATATGTATACCTCCATCTCAATAATATGCCCAATCATTGCCTCCGCAGGCTGAAGACCTTCTCTGAGAAAATTCCCTATGACCTCATCCATGCGCTTTCTCAAGATAGGAAATCGCTGAAGTTCATTTAATAGACAGCGATGGCTCATCTGCATGAGATCACTTTCGTCGATAAACAGTCTACCCATATAACTGACAAGACCATAATTATCACCAGGTATCTCATACCTTCATCAACTCCTCATATATGAACCTTGCACATTGAAGACTAGGATCTAACAGACGAGCTATTTGTCTCCGGACAAGAACCTCAAAAGGTATCTGAAATTGGAGATAAAATTAAATTCTCTGAAGAATGCATGGATAAATCCTATAACATAATACAAGAAAGTTGTGGAAAGCTCAAACGAAAGAAAGGAAGTCAAAAAAGTTGTGGAAGATTACTCAGAGAATTTTTATTTTTTAAAAACCAAAATAGGATTAGATGAACAAGATAACCCTACCTCTGGGACAAACAATGCAGATTTTGGACCGGTTGCATTCTGTATGGCGGTTCTGATGTCATCATCGCTCAGGTCCTTACACGGATCTACCTCCTGCAAGATCAAATTTACTTTTAAAAAGTTGAACGAGCTACCATGGGAAAAAAATGCAACAAAGATCCTACAAATACAATCACATAAATCCTGTCAACCTAATTCATTGACCAAAAAGTGGAGAATAGAATGACAATTATCCGCACCTCCAAACTCTTTACGAAAATTGACTGGAATATGTAGTGGATTCGTGCTCCACCAGAGAGCTCCGACGTCGACATCTCCTCATTCTTTCCTTCTATCACGGACGAAAAGGCTGTTCCCCAAAAGATGTTCCAGCATCAAGTTACAAGCTGAAATAGAGCATTAGTAACCAAATAGAAGATAGACATGATAGAAAGCTCGTCATATACCTTCAGAATATTTGGAAAGGATGTTTAAGATGATTGCTGACTGACTAGCCTATTCACAAGCAGAGAATCAATTAAGACGATAAGCGGGGAAAAAATGTTAGGGGCTCTACAGCAGAAGATAAAATAGAGTAAATGAACCGCCAATCAAATTGCAGAAGGTGAAACCCAGAAAATGAATGAACTGTATTAGGGTATGGCTGAAACAAGAGAAGGAAAGACCTTAAAACATAAAGTTTAAAAAGTCAGACTCATAAATACTAAATACAAAAAGCACGAGATTCTTGACCCAAAAAAACCCACATATGAGAAGCTAAACTAATTACCAAAAAAAAATAATCATTTATATGGAGACAAAAGCACAAATGCATACTTTTGACTCGACAGTTTCTCCATAGCTGGCGTGCTCCTTAGCAACAACAACAAGTTGAGCGCTTATCTGAGCCTTCAGACCCGGAAGCACAGCTTTGATATGTTGCACCAATATCTGCAGAGGAAAAAAAAAAAGTTCACAACAGATCTAACATTTACTATCTTGGTTAGACACTAACTGAACGAAGTGTCCTACCAGATTCAGCTTTTTCGCCAATTGTGGTACCCCACATCGATCTGCAATATCACTGTACACCTAAGCACCAAAAAATTGCAGAAGAAAACTCAGCTTAATGAAATCATGGTTGGCATATCAGTGGCCAATCCACAGGTTCATACTGGGCGACTACGGAAGAACTTCTCCTCAGCCACCAATGCTTCCTTTATGCTCCTCTTCAGCATAATATCCTGCCCAAACAAGCACCCATACAATAACGAAAATGAACCTCAACCAAATCAACAAATATACTCACGGTAACTACAATGCAAATCAACTATAAATAAAAACTCTATCTTCGAAACATGAAGTCAGCAAAGTTTCTACGGAAGTATACCTCTTGACTTCGATTCACAACACCCACATAACCAAGCTTCAAGGGAATAACTTTCCCCAGCAAAAAGTTGCAAGCATCAGTGCCTCTATCCATAATGTCCAGCTGCAGAAATAACACAGGGCATAAGAAGAGATGATAAAAGTTGAGTGTAAATGTCTCATATGAAAGGAAATTTTTTTCTCTGCACCTTTGTAATGACTCCGATTGTTCTATCCCCTGTAAAACAGAAGGAAATGATATTTGAGTCCATAAAAGGGGATACAGACCGGTATCAAAGTCCAGTAGAAAGATGAATCTCGACCACAACTTACCAGTGGGATCAGCATTTCCAGCCATCTGCAGAGCATCCGAGTTGGCCAAATCAGAATTTGCTGGAGTCACAGCAAGAATCAGGCAACTTTTCACTTTAATGTAGGACATAATCATGGTACGTATTCTAGCTTCAATATCAGAAGGCTGGTCGCCCACAGGGACCTTTGTTATCCCAGGAAGATCAACCAGAGTGATATCAAGAACATTGGGAGAAAAAATCTTCAGCCTAATTTGTTTATCTGAAACACCTTTACTTGCCCCTGCCTCTCTGTCAGTCTCACTCTGAAACAATTTACAAGATGAAACAGCAAATGAGTGTGCGTCAAATATGAATCTACAAGGGAAAACACACACCATTTAGATCAGACAGCACAATCATTGAACATTGATACTTCTATTATTTTGAAGCTGCCAATTCCAATGTCAGTTACCAGAAGGGGATGACCAAAGTTAGGCAAGAAAATTGCATAAACAGATTCAAGAGCAAAGAAGCCAAAAACAGAAATTTCGACCTCGGTAACATGCGATAAATTAACAGACTTCTAAACCTTCATTAGCAAACTTAGATACTCACGGGGAGCCCAAGCATAACTTTTAACTTCTAACCAAAGTAAAAGATACACTTCTGGTGGTCATTAGCTTTTTACAGCCACCAGTTGAATTAGCAAACCTTGCACAAGAAAGTGGCTAATAACATGTCAAAAAAATGGTTTGATAAGTACCACTCTGATATAAAACATGATAACAAAATGGAAATTCCACTGTTCTACATAACATTCACACGAAATGTTACTTAATTGGTGTTCTTTTCCCATTGAGCACCGAAGACAAATAAAATCCTCAATTCCACCAAACTAGAAGCAGTAGGAGCCATACTAAACATTAGCATCCCTCACTCTCCCTTTCGCTCTCTATCTCGCAACAACAACAACTACTTCATAAACAATCTCATTCCACACTAACCGATTCGAAACACCAAGAACCAATCCATCGCAACAAAATCATCTCAAACAACCCCAAACTTCAATCAACTCCAATCCAAACCAACACAAACATACCTGAATCTCCTTCCTAATCTCATCGAAATCATAATACTTCTTCCCAGGCCAATGCAAGAACTCGCCATACTCCTCCTCCGCACCATCCGCCCTCCTCTTATTCTGCACCAACTGCAACACTAGCGGCCTTCTGGTACAAATGTCCGACCCCCGGGGCAAGAAATCCCGTCCCACGAGCGCCTCGAGGACGCTCGACTTCCCGCTGCTCTGGCTCCCGACGACGGCGACCTGCGGGAGATCGAACATCGGGTTCTTGCCGAGATGTGCGAATATGTCTTGGAGCTTGTTCACGATTGGGATCACTGAGTGACCAAGTGACGGAGCGGGAGGGGAAGGGGAAGGGGTTGGGGTTGAGGTGAGATCGTCCGCCATTGATGGAGATTGATCGAAACCCAAGGATTTGGGGATTTTTGAAACCCGTTGGGGATTTTTGATTGAGAAATGGAGATGAGAGGTGGTGAGTTTCGTGGGGTTTTGATTTGGGATTTTTCTTATTGGACAAGAAAGTGACGAGGGGTTTCATAGGTTTTGTGAGATTGTGCTTGGGAGATTCGTATATTGTGAGGGTGATGTTAGTTGGAGTGATAGTATGACGTTTTACTTCATGATTGATGTGATAAAATGATATTGATAGGTTAGAATTTGTAGTGATATCACTCATGAAACTAAGAAATGAGATTTCGATATCAAAAATTATCATGAAACTTATGATTTTGCTTTCGAAATATTATGAAGTTGACGCAATAACGTACTTCAGTTACACGAGCCTGGATCTATATCTCTGGTAAAATTTGGAGAAGAGTTGCATGCACTCGAGATAATACTCTTAATATGTAGTCTATTTCAATCATTTCAAAATGAGGTTATCGATAATTATTTGGCACCAATGCTGTTCATGCTAGTGTATGATGGGAACTGATGAATGTGGTATTGTGGTGAGGAAATTGCAAGTGAAAAGATGGTGGAAGATTGGAGATTCCCTATGATTTGGTCACCTTTCTATGATAGGGAAAAGAAAGGAGATGAGATCCACAACCACCTGGAAAAAACCAGAGCCACTATTGAATGAGCTTTCTCATTGCTCGAAGGTTACAAGCATGAGTCATTGTCAAAGCAATGATGATAAAACAGGTTGCAAATCGAAGAATCAAATTTGACGAAAATCCGAAGGGATGATTGAACTCTCAATTATATATTTTAACATCCATATTGAATATTAATATCGTGTCTATTGTGATATTTTATTAAGAAATTAACGATTATATTATATCTTTATGATGAATCTTTAACTACACGGTATGGGGAGAAAATTTATTTATCGTCGAAATAAACATTTTCGACATCCTTAAGTCATAAGATTCAACTATAGCCCCCTAATTCGAATTGAGTTTACATTTGCTTCTTCGATGTCAACATAGTTATCATTTTCGTTTCAAACTAATTAACATATATTTATTTTATTAATCAACGTGTATCAATACGAATTCTAATTTTTTATCAAATAATATTTGATTATTTTATAACATATATGTAGTCTAATTAGTAAAATTTTCCATGATCTTTCATTTGATGATTTGTTTTTAGAGGCATTATTTCACGGACAAACATCAATCCGTTCATAATTTACCTTTTTTCTTATATTCCCATTCGTTCTTTTTTTCCCCAATCTGGATGCGACGATCGGCTCCACCACTACCCTCCTCTTCCTCCATCGCCGCCTCTGACGAGATCTCTGCAGATCGAAGGGTCGGTGTGTAACTCGAGATCTTCGAGGAAGGTACTCTCCGTCGTCGATGACATGGATTTGAGGGTTTAGATTTAGGCGATTGGGTTTTGATGTGGTGATGGTGTTCGTCAACGACAGAGATTGTCCGGGATCGGGGAAAGGGGTTGATTGTGGGACGACAATGACGACGATGAGGCTGACTGTGTGGGTTATGAGGAATTGGAGGCTGGTGCTGGGTGGGTGGCGGCGACCAGAGAGTGGTGGCTGGGTGGTGGATGGGTGACGCGAAGAGAGACAGAGAGGCGGTGGAGACCGTTGAGGCTTGAAGGAAGGGGAGTGCGGTGGTTGGCGTAGACGTACTAGACATACATGGATTGCCTGAAATCGTATTATTATTCATCAATTTATTTAAATGAATAAATAATACGTTTAAAGATAATTTGTATTAGATATTTTTGAAAAAATATTAATATTTATCAATTCATTTAAACATATTAATATGTTGAAATTAATATGTTTGAAACAACTCAATTTTAATTTTTTGAAAAATGAAATAATTAGATAAACTCAATTTTAATATATTAAGTTTTATATATATGTATTAGATTTTTTCGTAGACGTATTAATCAACTCTTTCTTCTTCATCCTCACAACCCCCTCACTGCCACCATGACCCAGTGAAATTCCACAACCAAACAGATGCATCGATATATCGATGAATCGAGTCAAGACGAGAGAGGGGTTACCTTTAGATGAATATCGTCGTTGTTTCTTAGTCAGCAAAAAACGAAAGATATCAACACAGCATCGATTGATGATGGCGACGGGGCGACGCGGGGGAGGTAGAGAGATGATGAGGACGGTGGCGTGAAAGAGAAGAAGTGAGGAAGATTCACCGTATTGGACAATATGGATACTTTTTATAAATTAAAATCTCATACAAATTAAAATTCATTAATTATATTTTATTGAAATAAAATTTTTAGATGAATTTCTCAAAAATTTTATTATTTTATTATATTAAATAATTATTAATATTTTATAATAATTTTTATAAAAAATTACGTTTGATAAATAATTAATATATTGTTGAGAATGCACCGATTATCATGGGACAAGTGCTTCACCCATGAGTCATGATTATCTCTAGGATCCTCCCCTTAAAGATTTCGCTGGACGCATTTCTCCCGGAAAATAAGACCGTTTCCCCAAACCGTTGGATCAACAATTCCAATGACGTGCACATACGACAACTGTCCATTTCTCCCCCTACAACTCCTCCTTCAAGAAACCTCCACACTCCAAAAAAAATTACTGAAAACACCAAAAAGCACCGCACATGATTACACTCTAGAACATTCCTCGCAGTACACCATCATCATCATCATCATCACTCACCGCTTCGAGCATTCTCCAAACCCTCCAAAAACCCTAGCAGCTCGATCAAGAGAACACAAACTCGGGGCTCCGATTTCTCCGTTTCGGATCCAGTGATCGCCGATCTCGGGTTCCGATGGCGACGCCGATCCTCCGCCGCACGCTTCAGCGCCGCGAGGCGGTCACTTCCATCGCCTCCTCTCGATCTGTTGTTGTATTGTTTCTCTAAGCCGTTTGATTTGATTGATCTATTCGCTTTCTTCGTTGTGATAGATTGAATGATTGTGAGGTGTGATTGTTGGTGTCGAAGAGCTCAGCTACAGCGGGGTTATTTGCGGTGTGTGTCTGTGTGGCGTGATTCTAGTGAAGGTGTGTTGTGTTTGGAAATGTGAAGTTCTGAATCAGTAGCTGGAGGAGTTATCAGGATGTAATCGTGTTTTCGGTCTGTGTTTGTGAATGTTTGGGAATGTAATCGGTCGCTAGCATCAGTAGCTGGACGAGTGTGATTCTCGTCTATATTTGAACCGATGCTGATTTTAGCTTGAGATGCGCTTATATGATGGATTATACTGTAAGTTATTGAAATACGGGGAGAGATGTGTGCTGAGGATGGTTTGATTGGTGCTTTTTCTTAGTAAGAATGCAAAGTCGGTGCAGCGGTGGGGTTCCTGTTGTATCTATGACTTGGTATGAATTTGCTTT
This sequence comes from Drosera capensis, assembly GCA_001925005.1. Taxonomy (NCBI): domain Eukaryota; kingdom Viridiplantae; phylum Streptophyta; class Magnoliopsida; order Caryophyllales; family Droseraceae; genus Drosera; species Drosera capensis. The sequence continues at coordinate 112,170 of LIEC01010459.1, read as the reverse complement.
GACATAGTTGCAAAATAATGATCGATTTTGTGTCATCCGAGTAGAAATATGCTAGAGACTTTATTAACCGTCCTGTTATATCTGTTAGTTATTGTTGATCCTCAGCATCTGTGATCTGTCACATGTAACATTTAATTTTCAATGTACTGGACTTACACGAATGGCTATGTTCCTGCGATGGTTTGGGACTTGGTGTTGTCGTTTGTTGTTTTAACAGATCTTTTGCAATAATGGTGTGGAAATATTGAAATTTTGAACTGTTCTCTTCGTTTTGTATATGCAGCTTGCAGGATATGTGAAGTCATCATGGACAAACTCTCTCATGGGACACAAATTGGCAACGTTTTCCAGACCATTCAGGTCAGCTGTGGAGCAACTTTTATTTGTTGTTAGCTGAGCGACATGAATGGTTTGAAGTTTGAACTGTGATTGATCCCTTTGCTTGTTTTATATTGAAATATCTTTGTTTTGTCTTTTGATCAGCTCAAGGCCAGCGGGGAGTGATATCATTGGTATCGATCTCGGTACCACTAATTCTTGTGTTGCGGTCATGGAAGGAAAGGTATGTATATGGTCCTGCATCTGATGACTTTTCTGTTTCTGTTGATTGGGTAAACTATTTCAATGTGTTTCTTGTTTTACATTGTTTGTTGGGGTTTGTCATTTTTGTGTAGAATGCGAAAGTGATAGAGAATGCGGAAGGTGCTAGAACAACGCCATCTGTGGTTGCTTTTACCAGCAAGGGGGAGTTGCTTGTTGGAATCCCAGCGAAACGTCAAGCTGTCACTAACCCAACAAACACCATTTTCGGTACAAAGCGTTTGATTGGTAGAAAGTTTGATGATCCTCAAGTCCAAAAGGAGATGAAAATGGTTCCATACAAGATAGTGAAGGCTCCCAATGGCGATGCATGGGTGGAAGCTAATGGCCAACAGTATTCCCCCAGTCAGATTGGAGCATTTATCTTGACTAAGATGAAGGAAACTGCGGAGGCATACCTCGGGAAGACTGTCACCAAGTCTGTTATTACCGTGCCTGCCTACTTCAACGATGCCCAAAGGCAAGCAACAAAAGATGCTGGGAGAATTGCTGGACTTGATGTTCAAAGAATTATCAATGAGCCTACGGCTGCAGCACTTTCTTATGGCATGAGCAACAAAGAGGGAACAATCGCAGTATTTGATCTTGGTGGAGGAACTTTTGACGTCTCAATCCTTGAAATCTCCAACGGGGTGTTTGAGGTTAGCCTCTTTCTTAACCATAAGCTTTTGCATGTCAGTTCTAATGTCCGAGAGTTTCTGATTAGCATTTCTGGAGCAGGTGAAAGCCACTAATGGTGATACATTCTTGGGCGGTGAGGACTTTGACAATGCTTTATTGGAGTTCTTGGTTGTCGAGTTCAAGAGGACAGAGGGCATAGATCTTTCACAGGATCGCTTGGCTCTGCAAAGGCTACGTGAAGCAGCTGAGAAGGCTAAGATAGAGCTTTCATCTGCAACCCAAACTGAGATCAACCTGCCATTCATCACAGCAGATAGCACAGGAGCAAAACATTTAAACATCACGCTTACAAGGTCGAAGTTTGAAAGTCTGGTGAACCACTTGATAGAGAGGACTAGAGCACCGTGCAAAAATTGTCTGAAGGATGCCAATGTATCTCTCAACGACATTAACGAAGTCCTTCTGGTTGGAGGTATGACTCGGGTACCTAAGGTGCAACAGGTAGTTGCTGCGATTTTTGGCAAGGATCCAAGCAAAGGGGTGAATCCGGATGAGGCTGTCGCAATGGGTGCTGCAATCCAGGGCGGTATACTGCGTGGAGATGTGAAAGAGTTGCTCCTCCTTGATGTTACTCCATTGTCACTTGGTATTGAAACTCTAGGGGGTGTTTTCACCAGACTGATCAACAGGAACACAACTATTCCTACGAAAAAGAGCCAGGTGAGTTTAGACATTTTGTTATCACAAATACTGATTCTATCAACTGTTAATTAAATTGCATCCTAATTTGGTAACCTAGCGATCTAGGAGGATGTAGTCATACTGCCTTTAATGGTTTTGGTTTCGCTAGCTGTAATTTACTCTTCTATCTTTTTCTGCATTCTAGGGGTTTGTGGATTGTTAGTCATTAGGTGGCTAAGAATAAATTCATAGTAGGCTTAGGGTTCTAAGAATGCATTCAAGTAGTATAAAGTAAAAATTTCCCTTGTTTGTGTCAAAATGTTAGTGTTATGGTGCCCGTGACAATGTCATTGTTCGTATACATGTTATTCTTCTTTGCTTTTCATGCGTTATCCAAAAGGTTCGTTAAATTGCTGTGTGGGTGTTCTTTGTTTCCCTCCATGCTGTGGTGTTATGAGTTTTGCTTATATGATCATTACAATTTTCTGCATGTGTTTTGCATACGAGTCTGAGGTTAAAATTTTGACATAGTTAACAAGGTATGGGTTCTTCTTGCTCCTGTTTCAGGTATTCTCCACTGCTGCTGACAACCAAACTCAGGTGGGCATCAAGGTACTTCAAGGTGAGCGTGAAATGGCATCCGACAACAAGATGTTGGGCGAGTTCGACCTCGTGGGCATCCCACCAGCTCCTCGTGGCATGCCTCAGATCGAAGTCACTTTTGACATCGATGCCAATGGAATTGTTACTGTGTCGGCCAAGGACAAATCCACTGGTAAGGAACAACAAATCACGATTCGTTCTTCTGGTGGCCTCTCGGAGGATGAGATTGACAGAATGGTAAAGGAAGCTGAGCTTCATGCCCAGAGAGATCAAGAAAGGAAAACTCTGATTGACACCAGAAACACAGCGGACGCCACAGTCTACAGTGTGGAGAAGAGCTTAAGTGAGTATAGAGAGAAGATACCTGCTGACATTGTCAAGGAAATTGAAGATGCAGTTTCAGACTTGAGGAATGCAATGAACAAAGACAACGCAGACGAGATCAAATCAAAGATCGAAGCTGCAAATAAGGCTGTTTCCAAGATCGGTCAGCATATGTCTGGAGGAGGCTCAGGTGGTGGTTCCTCGTCGGGTGGTTCGCAGGGAGGCGAGCCAGACTATGAAGAGGTGAAGAAGTAGAGTAGTGTGGCAGTTTGTACTGAAGGTTTCAAGCTTGTGTTAAATTTTGTTCTGGGAGTTTGTACCGTGATCGTTGGCTAGAGTAGTGTGGCGTGTGCTGAGAAATCGTTCTGAAACAACTTGTTGCAGCTTAAGATCTTAGGCGTATAGTTCTGTAGGTTCTCAACGGCGAATAATTTATCGAACTATCGGAGATATCGTCTACTGTCTTATGCAGCTCGCTGCTCTATGCTTCATTGTATAATCATTGTCCATTTTCTCATCGCTTTCATTTGTTTGGTTGTTTCCTTTCTTTCACGTTCTTCTGAATGACGTTCTGCTTACGCTGGGAAATGTTTCGCCTGGAAAGTGATGACCATTTATTTTAGAGAAGACAGTATTCACATGCCGTTCACATTCTACATATTGATGCATACAGCGATACAGACCAAGAAAGCTAGTTGCCGTAACATTCAACGCGATCCACCGGGTATGATGATCAAGTTCAAAGGTTCATGAAATTATCCAAGCAAAAGTGTGATGATCAAGTTTAACGTTTTACAAAAGTAGGGGATTTGAGCTTGTTATCACATTTGTGCTCGACAACATGCGAGCCCATAAAGTTTCCCCACGGCTTCATCCTTAATGAGCAAAAGTAATTTGAAAACACCATGACAATTGTTCATTAGGACCGGTAGTAAAAAATTTTGCCACATCATTAACGTAAAAAAAAGAAGCAAAACTCATTAAAATAAATATTGAATAATATTAGTCAAAATGAAAATGTTACATATTTTCATATAAAGTGCAATTGTGCAGTAGCGACATGCATAACTTTTTACTACAGTATGAACTATTATTCATTCCCTTTCATAATATAAACAATATATTCATCTAACATATGGATTTATATATATGTTAAATATATTTTTTTGTGATAGTGGGGTTTACTGTCGCAGTTATGACAATAGATAATATATGATTTGTTTTGATATTTTTTATATGAAAAGATTATAAAAATATGATATGTATATATTTTGAAAGTATTCAAATAAATAAGTGTTATTTATATTATGAAATGAATGGACTAGTTTTTTTTTTTTTTTGTAAAACTATGGCCCGAAGTTTATTTTGTCTAAAGTTTATAATATGTAACCGATAATTTAATAAAAAATATTGTTTATTCATTCGACGGATCATTCATATTTTTTTTTATAAATGTATTTTTTTCATAAGATAAATAGAGCAAATACTGATTGTATGAAGGAAGAAGTACATGACTGGACGATGTTGATTTGTTTTTATATATGTAATGTTAAGTCTAAGGTGTCTTAACTCGGATGTTTTACACAAAATAAACCAATATGGAATAATCCATTAGATATTTTTTGAATTTGAAATCCGTTACACATCATTCAGTTCAGATAGTCACTATCCACACACGAATTCAAAGCTTCAAAAAAAAAACTGAATATTCAAATCCGAGCCGATAAATATCAAACCAGTAGTCCCCCAAATCAATTTGTTGTACACCACAAAATCACTTCCCCATTTTACCCTGCAGCCCCACCCATCCCATCGAGGCAGTGCCCTCCACGCGCTCCTCTCCGCGCGTGTGTTGGACTTTGTCCATGTAAGCAAACAGGGCCCCACTTTTATTCTCGATATGAAAAACCCCAACACTCTGCACTGCATTCAATTCCCAAAAAAAAAAAAAGGAAACAAAAATTTCAAAAAATTGAGAAAAATAAAAAAGGGGAATGAAAATGGAAATGAGAAAACATCAACCAAGAGACGCCACATCTCAACCACGATCTGGACCGTCCAAGTGTCAACGATCCACGGTTCTTTATACAGGTAAGACGGTCACCTTCACGGGCAGATAAAGAACGCTAGATTCACCGTCGGATCAGTTTCACTCCCTCATCGACGGCTCACATTGTGCCCGATATCTCCACGGACAGATCTCGATCGCCTTTATTAACCCTCGCATCGCAACCTCTTTTGATTGCATAAATCAGGCAAAAGAATTTTGCCCCCTTTTCAAACCCTAATCCCCAAACCTCTCAAAATTCTCCGACCCCCGGCGCCGGAATTGACCGATTCCCAATTGTCTCCAGCGAAGCCACGCCACTATAGGGCCCAATTTGAAGATACTAGCGTGAGAGAGCTCGATTGATGGAGGAATCGATCGATTGTTGTTGTCGGAGGAGGAGGAGGAATCGATGGCGTCGGCGGTGATAGCGAGTCGGAATGAGCCGAACTGGCGGCAGGTGGCCTCGTCTTTCATGGGCAAGAACCCATCGAATAATAACAATCATAATCATAATCTGATTTCCCCCAATTTGAACCCTAATCCCAATTTGTTTCGTGGTGGTTCGAGGAAAGGGAATCATACGGCGACGACGGCCCATCATCAGAATGGGGATGAGTTTATGAACCCGACGGTCTCCGATGACGCTGCGTCGTCGTTTTCCGGCAGACCGTCGGGGTTGGTTGCGGAATCGGAGACCGGGTTATCTCACTATGTTACTTACGACATTTCGACGTGCTCGAGGTCGGATCTGAGGGAGCTGAAGGCGAGATTGGCGGCGGAGTTGGAGCAGATTCGGATCCTCTCGGGTCGGATAGAGTCCGGCGAGCTGGTTACTCATCCCCGTGGTGGTGCTGTGAAGGGTTCTGTGAAGGAGAATAAGGTGACAGGGACGAAACGGGCGGCACCCTTTTCCCCGATGAGGAAGGGATCGAAGCAGCGAACGGTTTCTTCTTCCCGCCCGCAGGCTCCGGTGGTGACTACGAGTTTTCCTCCGGTGGTTGAAGAGGTGGTGCCGGTGCCGGTGTTGGTGGGGAGTGAGGAGGTGATGAAGATGTGTAAACAGTTGTTGAACAAGTTGATGAGGAACAAGTTCTGTTTCTGGTTCAACAAGCCGGTTGATGTCGAAGGGATGCGCTTGTTCGATTACTACGACGTCATCAAGAACCCAATGGATCTGGGCACCGTGAAATCGAAGCTTAATAGAGACGCTTACTCGAACCTTGATGAGTTTGCTGCTGATGTGAGATTGACGTTTAACAATGCTATGGTGTATAACCCAGAGGGGCAGGAGGTGCACAAGTATGCGAAGGATCTGCTTTCGAAGTTCGAGGCAATGTTTCTTCCCACTGCTCAGAGATTCGATGCCGAGAAGCAGAAACATAGGTTACAGGTTCTTCCTGCTCTGCCTCAGGTGATGCCAATGCAGATTCCTCAGCCTCAGATCAAGCCTCATCCTCAGCCTCAGCGGAGATCAGTAGTGGAACAGGAAATGCATCATGAGAAGAAGCAGTTTGTTGATGTGGAGAAGATGGATACTGAGGAGGTTGTGGAAGTGGTTGATGATGAGTTACAAGGAAGTTCTTGGAGCAAGATTGCCTCGCCGGAGAGGTCGAAAAAGAGTAGTAACTCTTCCAAGCAGCAGCAACAAGAGAGGCAAGTGGAGACCGTGCTGGAGCAGCCTCCAGCTCCAGTGGCCGATGTTAATAGGGAAGTGGGACGGGGGACTGGTCCGAAGCTGCCTAAGCCGAAGGCTAAGGAACCCAACAAGAGGGAAATGACAATGTTGGAGAAGCATAGGTTAGGGACTGGTTTGCAGAATTTGCCAGAGGACAAGATGGTTCATTTTGTTCAGATTATAAGGAAAAGGAATGGGTATCTGACTCAAGATGGTGATGAGATCGAGTTGGATATGGAGGCTGTTGATACGGAGACGTTGTGGGAGCTGGATAGGTTTCTGACCAATTACAAGAAGGCTGCTAGCAAGCTCAAGAGACAAGTCATGATGCCTATCAACAATGCGGCTCAGATTGAGAGCAATATGGTATTTAGTCATCACATTCACATCTTGGCCTTCATTGTTCATCAATGATTTGATACAATCATTGTTAATTGGTGTAGTTCTTGGTTGCTGATATGGCTTGCTATCTTGCAGGGTGCTGGTGTAAGTGAAAGGGTTGGGAGGAAAGGCGGTGGCGACATTGGAGAGGAGGATGTTGATATTGGTGATGAAATGCCAATGAGCCATTTCCCACCTGTTGAGATTGAGAAGGATGATGAGGGTCAGGCGGCAGCAAGTGGTAGTTCTAGTAGATCAAGCAGTTCCAGCAGTGGTTCTTCTTCATCTAGCGGTATACACATACATTGCCTAGTTTCTCAAATGCAACAGTGCCATTGGTTTGATTAGGCCTAAACGTTACCCTAATTCATTTGCAGATTCAGATTCAGGGAGTTCCTCGGACAGTGACTCAGATGTCGACGACGCCCTCTCTCGGGACAACGGGTCCAAGAGTTTCCACAACACTTAGGCTCAAGAAAGGAATGTAGCAGCTGATGTTAAGACATGGCATTGAGTGCCTTGCTTCTAGGCCGAAAAGTGAATGTTCTTAGTTGTGTAGGGAAGAATGGTACATATTGGCTTGTTGATGTTGCCACAAAGCTATATGTACCCATTTGATCACTAGGAAAATGGGATGAAGATGACGATGATGGAGTTTGTGTACAGAGTTGTTCCAAAATGGGTCATTTAAGGCCATTGAAGAGTGTCATTGGAGCTCTGCTCAACAGGGCAAGTGATGATGACAGATTAGGGTAGAAAAAGGGCAGATTTCAGAGATGTGTGGTTGAACTTTGATGAACAGAGAAGTAGAAAGATGATGAAAGTTTATAGAATTTGTTTGTTTGTTTTTGTTCATTGTCTGTTGATTTTCAGTGTTTGCTTTTTAGTATGTAGGTTTGAATTTGATGTAGAGGTGGATGATGATGAGTAATGAGGAAGATGAAGTTGAAGGAGATGATACTTTTGTACACATGACAAACACCTTTTTTTTTTATTTTAGTACAACGAAGAGTAGGCTCAACATATGCACTTTATTGCTCTCTTGCTCTATGTGTCCATCTTTTTCTTTGTGCTGCAAGACTTTTATTGCTGTGACAATGACGATTTACCATTGTGGATAGGCACGTCTCTTTACCTCGGCGCTTGTTCTGTGTGACATTTTGTTATCCTGAAACTTACCACACTCAATTATGACAAGGATCATTTTAATATTGATCGAGGATCATGTGCTTATTGAGATTTTCACAACAAAGATTAAAAAGTTGTTTAGTTCAATTTAATCTTAAATTTGTTTGAATGTTTTAAAGGGTAAGATAAAAAATTGATGAGACTTGGTTCGAAAGTTTTAATGGGTAAGATAAAAAATTGATGAGTCTGACCCGACTTTTGTTATGAATCATTTGATTTCACACGTCATATTATCATAACACATACATAAAAGGGTCTGTCATGTATAGGTTCAAGTAAAACTATGTTTCTGAGTGTCTAATACTAATTAGATATACATAAGATTATAATTGAGAACAAAAACTATATTCCGACATCTTCATTGAGTATATTTGATTTAGCAGTACAATCATGAAGTTAAAATATATGTGTTTATTGTTATAATTTGATTTCAAAAAATAATTTTAACATCAATTATATAATTATTGTTTCAATATTTGGTTATATTTATTAATTTAAACTCAATTATATATTTATTAATAAATTAATCCAATTTAAATATAAATAACTAAAAAGATAAAAAATATTAATTAGATATACACAAGATTGCAATTGAGAACAAAAACTATAATCCACACCTTCATCGAGTATATTTGATTTAGCATCAAACAAGAGAAAGTACAATTATGAAATTAAAATAGATATATTTATTGTTATTATTTAATTTCAAAAAATGATTTTGACATCAATTATATAATTTTTGTTCAAATATTTGGTTGTATTTGTTAATTCAAACTCAATTATATATTTATTAATGAACTAATACAACTTTAATATAGATAACTAAAAAAATAAACAAAATACTGAAGTGATAATTATAATTATAATTATATTTTATGTCAAATTTAAAATCAAGTTAAACTCAATTTTATATTGATATTGATTTTAACATATATATGATTGAAACTTTATTTTTATAATTTAATATCAAAATATAATTATAATATGATATATGTTTTGCCTAAACCAGTGATATGAAAGGGAAATGAGATCTCATATGCACCCACCTTGAGCAAGTTGATGATTTCCTGTCTACTTTTTACTCTCTTTTTGGCGCCGGATTAATAAATTACCTGAGCTGCCTTGAGCCATCCTCATAGCTTTCCTAGAGTGTTCCCTCGACTCAATTGTTCATTCTATCATTGATGCGTGATATTATTTCATATTATTAGAATCTAACAAAAAAAAAAAAAGTTTAACTCCTGTACACAACTTGAGCAGAAATTTTGCTTGTTTTTCTCTGAGATTTTGTATCAACCAACCTCTTCGCAGCGTGTACCAAAGACAGACAACAAACGCTACCTATTTCTCGTAAGAGATTTATTTGGTCGAATCACATATGCGTATGGATGCGTGGTTCAGTTTTAGACTAATCACGACGGTCCGAAAGAGACTCATGATTGTCCTGTCATTTTATCATGGGACATCTGTAAGTAGTCTCAAGACGAGGCCTGCGTTATAATTCCACGCCACATCTATATTATTAAGTAATCTTCAACTGAGATTTTTTTATTTTATTTTTTAATTTTTCATCTAATAATTATGATTAAATATTAATAAATTAAAAAAATAAATATATTTAATAATCGAATTAAAAAATTGATTCGATAAATTTTAATGATTACTCGACATATTGTTTGAAGTTTGAAAGCTAAAGATTTGACTCAAATATCTATTATATATATATATAATATTACATGTTAATTTTAATATTTATTAAAAAAAAAGATAATAATATTTCATTTTTAAAATCTTCCACAAACAAGATGATTCATTTTTTTTTTTAGATAATAAAGATCAATCATATCTAATCCTATTCTATCCTTATTATATCAACTAAAAAAGTTATATTATATCTTTCTCCTATTGTATGACCAAAGAGTTTTTTTTTTTTTTTTTCAGTTTTTTTCCGTGCATTATTGCACAACGAATAGACTAGTAAGAAGCTAGTCAACCTGTATCAAGAATCAGGCTAGACGACTCTTGGCCTGAGTCATCAGAGTCTGGATCTTCACACAGAATCCGGGGGAAAAGAGAGAGAAGAAAACTTCAGTTGCACTTCATATGAAGATACGAAGATATACTTGTTAACAACTTGACTCACTCACAAATTAGCATATTCGTTTTCACATCGATCAAATAAGACTATGCCTCGATCGAGGCAAACAATAGACAAACCCAACCAGATATCTGCATATAAAAGCATCTTACAGATACATGCCAAAAATATTTGTTCACTTCCAGCTGCATCGTGTTGCTTTGTATGGCTCCACTGATTTCCTAACCTCTCGCCTGATTTCTCTATCCAATCAACAAAGAAAGACAAGTGAGAAAAAAACAATACAAGTTCAATTATCCTCTTCATGATGTTTAAGGTTCATAAGTATAGTTTTGTTGGGTTCTAAACGCATTAGTTGATTAGAACATGAGTTATGGATTTTTTTACTCTGGAGTTTACCCAGTAACGCATATCAAAGATCCGACAGCATATTTCCATGTTATAACAAGAGTAAAGCAAGTCGAGGATCTACAGGTTGACAACACGTATATGATTTATTGGAGGTGGTTTAACTTACTGTTACACGCTCACACAAATAGAGATAGCATGATGAGCTCCATCTAAGAATTTTCTGGCTTCTTTGCGTTTGCTGCATCACTAAGAGGACTCAGCACACTTGGAATCTTCCCAGCGTAATTTGTTACAGATGGCTCTGTCCCTATCATACTACAATCAGAAGCCAAGTCAGATGCCAATAACGACGACATCTACAGTAACTCGAAATCAGGCAAGAAATCGTCTTACCTCCGGTCAGCAATGACCATGGATCGCAGCTCACAGTTAGCAAAGCTGCAATAGTATTATAGTATAGCACATCACAATTGCTTTCAGATAAAAATGATAAATGCACATACCATATTTCATCAAGAAAACTGGAATACTTTTAAGAAAGGCACAGGCCTAGAAGGAAAATTTTCTTCTATCTACATCAGATGATACGGATGTCCTCCACTAAAAAAGTGTGTTCAATCTGCTAGTGATATAAGGATTAACGTGACTCGACTGTTGGCCTCTAGTCACACTTGCTCCAGTACCGAAGAATCTACTTAATTTAAAGCTCAAGCTGGTAGTAAAAAAAACAAACAAACATAAAACCACTTCTTATCATGCCAACTCGGTAAGGTCCCTGAACTAAGACATCTTAGAAACAGGTAAATTCAGCTGTTTACTTTGGCCGAAGAACCTAGATTGATACGGGATGAGAAGATGATTGAAGACATTTACCACTGAGAAACGGTTCCATGGAAAATAGCAAGATCATAGAACTTACTGTTTGCATATCTCATCCTTGATTAGAGGGTTACTGTCGTTTCCAAATTGGCTTAGAGTATGGAACAAGAATCCACTATGAGTAACAACTGCGATTTCTCTCTCCTCCCTAGTGCACAGCCTGCGTAAAAAATAAAAGTGACATGTTAACATAATAAAGAAGACTAGCTGAACACATGCATGCCTTTGACGGATAAAGCAAAACCAAACATTGCATGCACCGCACTTGACAAGTTGCTTCATGCACAAATTAACCTAGACAAGAAGCAAGGAAGCAGATAAAGAGCAAGAGGTTTTGTCTTTTAGGAGGTGAAGAACAAGCAGATCGCAGATATTTTTCGACATCGGATATGTATTATACATGATAACAGTATTCTTCGATAGCTAGAGGGAAGTAAAAAAGAGTCCCAGAAAGTACATTTCGAAGTAAATATTTAGCGTCTTTTAGATCCTCACTAAGACAAAATATAATGCCCACAAATGAAGCACAAAAAGCAAACGAAAGAGGATAGCAAAATCTATAATCAAGTTCCTGGGACAAGCCCTTTCTTTCTTCTGCGTTATACCTGGATCTAAAAGGGAAGAAGACTTTGGCTTAAAATGGATGCAAGATCTTTATCCATATCCAGAGCCATAACACTAATCAAGAAGTTACAAACCAGTTCATGAACTCCAATCCCCTGGCCGCAACTTCTGCTTTTGTCTCTCGAACATTAGCCTTCCACAAAATATCTTCATCGCTTTCTATCTGCCAACAGGAAAATAAGCACTCGAGGTTCACTAGATCGATTACAGTTTCAAGTTTCAACAGAATCTGATAGATGACCCACCTGAGAAAAATCAATTGCAGGAAAGAGATACTGGTATTCACTCATGCTTCTCCGTTGGTCACAGGGATGGACTCCCTGAAAACCAAAATTAGAATAAGAACGTTACAAGGGGGCCTCCTTCTGATAAGAAACTCCATGCAAACTGAATCAAGTTGACTCAATCAACCAAAACTTTTCTGTCACCATTCAATCTTTCCGACAGCTTTTGAGGTGGGAGGAGCAATCATGCCAGACTTCTTCCTATTGGAGTTAACCCCTTCTAATTTATCCTCTAAAGGTGACCAGAACTGGAGAGAAGTATTGCATTGACTACATACCAAGTGTTCCCTACAAAGTTCAACAGCAACGACGGGTGGACAATTGAAACTTGAGATAGCAGAACGCTCACTAAATCCTGCATTCGCCACCATCAAGGGCAGTACTGTCATCCCATCTGTGTATCCCTCGCCACCAAAAACACCAACTGCTGTTTGCATGGTCCTGTATTGCAAGTGACACAGTGAGATAAATCTGACAACACTGTACCAGAATCCAGATTAAATCTGATAAAAAAAACTGTCTTTTTCTGATCTTTGATAACTGTATCATCGAAAATATAGTCCACAAACAGGAACCTAAAAAAAGCAGGATCTCCTATTGTGGAAAAGGTTTGAGGAAAAACCTTAATAGAGGAGATGTAACGACTAATTCAATGCTCTTGAAGAGGCCACTGTCGTGTACATGTTTCCGCAGATTTTCAACCTGCCATAATTCCAAAAGACACATCTTTTACAAGGCAACACTATTCAAAATTAACCAGAAAAAAAAACTAAAAAAATGTGCTAACTAGTAACAACACCAGCAAAGCATAAACAGCAATTGCATATCATGTCTACCTTCTTACCTGCTGCCAACCTAATGGAGTGAGAGGTGCGTCAAAATACTCAGGTTTCATGTAAGCTTTGTAGTTTTTGTCACCTTCTATGTTGTGGACTCCTTGCGCATGCCTTACCTAAAAACAACGGCATGAAAGCATTATGACCAGAAGCTAGCCTAAGACAGGAAAAGGTCTGGTGACTGAAAAATAAAAAATAAAAAAATGACGTGTGATAGTTCATAAATCAAAATGCAACAAAAGCAAGAGTCACAAAGTAATTCAAAAAGTGTACCAGGTGAATGGTTTTGCAGCGATGTAATGGAAACAGACCTGGAGTAGCCACATAATCCATAGCTGGAATAAAGTGATCCTCGTTAAATATGATCAAGCAATACACAATGGGCTTATACTACTTGAGGAAAAATAACCCATGATAAGGCAAATGCAACAGGCGAAGGTCAGAAACATGCAGGAAATGGTACATAAGTTGGAAAAGAGCAAGCACATCATATATATAATGCACCTTGCTAAGTTGAAAATAGGTCAACAAAACATCAAGCTCACCTCAGGTATCTACGTTACTATACCATACAAATTCTCTTCTATTCCATAACTTACTACAAAAGATTCTCCCAAAGTCATGACTTCTAATGAACTACAAACTGCAATTCTAATATTTATTCTTGCGAAATGCTCAGCAGAATAACGTGCCTTTGCTTCGATGAGCCACTGGATAGAGAACTCACCCAATCAAACCAGTTGAAACCAAAACAGAAATAGGAAAGCACTACATAATACATCCTAGTTAAAGCTCTTCGCACCCTGGTTCCACATTCTAGTAATACAACCGTCCTACAAGACAGAGTCTCATATTTGAGATGGAACAACTTCTATCAGCCAAAATTTTGATGCAGCATAACCTTGCTTTCCTCTCAATGAAGAGCTCTTCAAAAATAGAGAATGAGAACTGATTGTCAGGATTCCTGCTAAACTCGGCATGTATGAAACCAATGCACAAATAATCCTACTTGTAAAAAGGTGAGGACTGTGATACCGAAGCTTAAGAGGTAGCACGAATATTGGAAGGCACATAACCATATACTGAAGTTGAACCACAGGTTTTTTAGTATTACTACATTATACAAAATCAAACACCCTCCCCTGAAAAATCCAACCTTTTTCTTCGCTGAAAACCATCTATGGTCCATCATGACACCTCTACTATAACCCATCATATCTCAACCAAACTCCATGAAACCCCTTGAAACTCAATTCTGAAATCAACTCATCAAAGCACATCCAATCTCCCAAAACACCCCATCAAGGATTCCACACTCCATGTTTATTTACATTTTCTGGGTCTTCTACGTCAGTTCAGACTTTTCGGGAAAAAATTGGCTCCTCCGATGCTCCAAAACCCAAACACACACTCTTTTTCACAAGTATCATCACCACCGCACACAATAGAACAACCAAACAAGCATCCACCTGCTATATTCAAGCAATATCCTTTCCCAAATGAAATGTCACAACAAACAACAATCATCAACAAATTCAGACAAAATTGACACACAGAGACAAAGGGAATAGAAAAAGTCATACTTTGAGATGAGAGAGCGGCAAACTGCAGCGACTTTCGCCGGAGAGCAAGATGATTTCCGGCGGAGATGGCCGGCGACGGAGGAGGAGTTGTTGGAATCCGATGATGATGATGAAAAGTGAGTGTGAATTTGATGATCATTTGGGAACTGAGAAAGTACTTGTTGTGCAGTTGTTTATATGAAAGTTGAAGTTGATCGGCCAATCGGTCACGTTGTGGGATCCCACAAAATCTACTGTTCCACTTGGTTGCTATGGAGTGGCCGAGTTGGTAACTTTTCTATCATTGTGTTTTCCTAACTAGGAATGATAATTATATTTTCTTCAATATGTTTTTATTGATGAATTTTGCGATTGAATCCTTTCATCAAATGAGACTTAGAAATAATTATCATAAAGAATCAATTAGATGAATAATATAAAAAAATGAATAATAATATATTTAGCATTTTTTTTCCTAATTCATGTGTTTTGATCAAATCAAGATAAATCTAGATCAATACGAGGAGATCAAAATAGTTGATTTTTTTTACTTCGTTAATATGTGTGATGTGCGTACAAGAATGATATCAAGATAAATCTAGATCAATACGAGGAGATCAAAATAGTTGATTTTTTGTTTACATTGTTAATATGTGTGATGTGCGTACAAGAATGATACGAATGATCACTATGATGACCGAGACCTCTCTTACACAAATTGCTATTCCCACAAGAAATACAACAAATATATTTTTGTATTATTTATATATATATAAATACAAGTTTTGTTTTTATATCAAATCGCGTCTTATCCGTAACATGTATTAAGTTGAAGTACGTAACTTACACAATCATTGATGTTTTATGATAAATTTATAAAAAAAAAACTGTATTTGATCGTTATTGCATGCGTATCAAACTTTACATCGACATACGTGGTAAATCAATCCGTAGCATTTTTTATGGGACGGAGGTAATATTATATACATAGTAATGATACAATCTTAACATGACTATCATTATACATAAGCAAAACATAACTACTCACATAAACCATGACCATTAACAATCGGCACATAAACCATGACCATCTATTATACACTACTAGAGTCTAGACACATCCCAGTATCTTCCTAACTTGAAAGGCTGAAAAACATGGGATAAACTTCTCATGTCATTTGGTATGATGAAGTGTAATACATCCCTTCCCGTTTTTCTCATACTCAACTCAGTGGAACACCTGAACTTAAGTCATTGTTATTGATGTAATTCAGCTCACTTTCATCAAGCATATCAGATTCCTCAAAACACACAATCAAACCCACCCCACCCCCACCGCTGGCTGCCGGCGATGATCACCACCGCATCACCACCATGCCAATCAAACTCTCAACAACCCTCTTCACATCCCTCATAATCTTAACTCTCCTTCTCCTCTTCTCCTACCCTCTCCTCACCCCACCCCTCAAATCATCCCCTGCACCAAAACCCCATTGCAATCTCTTCACCGGAAAACGATGACCCGACTCACAAGCCCATATACGGCCCAAACTGCTCGTTTCATCGAAACTCATGGAACTGCATCAGAAACAAGAGAACCCAAATGCGCAAAATCAATTCTTGGAAATGGAAACCATTTGGGTGTGAATTGGGGAGGATTGATCCGGTGGGATTTTTGGGGTTTATGAGGGGGAAGAGGATTGGGTTTGTTGGCGATTCTTTGAATGAGAATTTTGTTGTTGGTTGTTGTGTGTTTTGTGGAAGGGTGATGGTGGTGGGAGGAAGTGGAAGAGGAAAGGGGCGTCGAGGGGTGGGTTTTTTCCCCGGTTTAATGTTACTGTCGGCTATCATCGCGCCGTGTTGTTGGCCAAGTATGAGTAAGTGGGTAATGTGGGTTTTTTTTTTTTTTTTTTTTTTTGTGGACTTTTGAAGGGTGAATCTGTTGGTTGTTTTGGTGACCGTGTTGCGGTTCCATGTTCTTGGTGGATTATATGTTTCCTTATTGGGTTATGCTGAAATTCATGTTGGAGTATGTGTTTGTTCTTATTCTCGATGTTGTTCAGGATAAGTTGTAGCGGTAGGGCCTCCAACAGATGGTAACGGCGTTAGTGTAGTAGGATTCGTGCATAGATAGGGAGTGATTTGGTGCTGAATAGGGTTGAGAGGGAAAATATGACAAACGTGATCGATTTTCATGTCCAGGAAGAGAACTTGTGGCTAGTTGAGACTTATGTTGAGATTGTATATGTAAAACTGATATGGTGGGAATACAAATACTCCATGAATAATTTGAAATGTTTGTAGTGATGCTTCCTCGAAAATTTGGGAGAAACATTATTACGAGCTTATAATGTGGTTAATGATCGCGGATATATTTAGTCATATGTGCATGAGTTTTATCTGGAAAGGTACTCATCTTATGGTTCAGTTGCTTCTAGTTAAATTGGCGCTTATGGTTCAGCTTTATATAAAGCATGTAAAACAACTTGAATTGGTCCTGAAGCAGATGTCTGGCATATAATCAGCGTCAAGATGGAAAGTTTCTATATCTGTATTAAGAATATCTTGAAGTCTTTTTCTTTTGATGCTTTGGAGGCGCTTCACGAAAATTCTTGATTATTTGTGATCATATTATTTTGGCTTCAATGTTGTTTTGAACTTTTGAGTGGTCATAGTGTTTTGGATCTCTTTTTTTCCGTCTACCTGTCTGCCAAGCTATCTGATAGTGGAGTTCTTGGATGTTATAAGATCGATCTTCTTTTAAGGCGTAATTTTAATGTAACACCTCAGGCTTTTGTCATTCATGCCTCAAGTCTCAAACTACTTAAAGGGTGGTAGTGGTGCTAAAAAGTTAACTATGACATACGTTTTCAGTTCAGAATTCGATCATTATCATATTTTTGTGTTTCATAAGAGATGCGCTGGATGTAGAATGCTTTCTATGAATTTACCTTTGGTTTTCAAGTCCTACAAAACAAGTGTACTTATCACTAGCAGGAGTAAAACCCCAACTACTACTATTTGTTGTGTGATTATACTAGCGCATACATGCATGAAACAGTCGAAGATTCTTTTTAGTTCTAATTTAACTGGAATAGTTTCAGTATCCTAACAAATACAAATGCAGGTTTCAGTCGAACCAATCTGATCAAAATGGATTGAAGGGCTTTAATCGAGTTGATGTAGATATTCCTGCTGCTGATTGGGCCGACATAACAGACTTCTATGATGTCCTTGTCTTCACACTGGTCATTGGTACTACACTTCATCCCCTAAAAAATAAATTTCACAGGATGATCCACTATTAGTGATTAGATATAGCCAATGGTGTTCGATCAGACCTTCATTGTAGCATAAAAGGAACCACATGGATGCGGGATGATGTGCCCCAGATATTTTACATTGTAGGGGTACTTCAATTCATAAAGAAGCATAGTAAAATGCTTTGATTAAAATGATATGTTGATGATGAAATCTTCGATTAAGTAGTAGAAAAAGGTTTGCATATACACTCATAACAAAAATATTCAAAGGTAAAGAGTCTAAAGACCTTCCAAAGGCAAATTAATCTTACATGACCAGAGGCATACATGATATTCTATAACTTAGCCAGTATCCTGTAATACTGTCATACCTATCTTCTTGTGCCTGTGTAAATTTTGGATGATAAATGACTTTTGAATTGGTTGCTGATAGGTTGAATCTTGATAAGTTCCCGAAAGAGAAGCCCCTTGTTTTCTATGAGGGTGAGCATCCTATAATTCCTCCCCTTGGTATACTGGATGGATTGAAAGTAGTTTTAGCGAATATGGTCTCCCACATTGAAAACACACTCGAGCTTTGGCGCCTGCAGTTTCTGAGGCATTTTTTTTGGCGGGGATTGGAATCAAAGTGGCAGTTGCTTGTTTGATAATCCTCTTGAAGAAGCACAGGTGAGATTTCTGGTTTTTTTCAGGCTCACTTTCTGATCGACGCATACTTGTCTTCCATCCATTTTGTCGTGAGAATGCTTTTGGCAATCCCTTCATAAGTCATTTTCAGCAACGAAGCTATTTGATCGGTTTATGCAAGCAACTGTAGTATAAAAATGAAGTTAAGGAGAAAATTACTACTAAGATTTACAAATATATGTGTTTTAGATGGTGAATGGATCGATCACGAAGCAGTGTGTGTTGAATAGTCAGTGTTGAAGTGATGATTGAGCTGGATATCATAGTGTCTGTTGCTTGCGGTTTTTTCCTTGACACTGAAGTTCTCACTCTCACAAGTAACACCCAAATAGCTCGACTTGTGGTTTGATCCCAGCAATAACGGAGTTAATAAAGAGGCCAGGCAGATCAATAATCTGATTCAAGAGGCGGTACGAGGGACAAATATCCGGCTGCTCGATCTCACCCATCTGAGCGAGTACAGAGTAGATGCACACCCATCCATATGGCTCGGTAAACAAGACGCGGTTGCAATATGGGGACAAGACTGCATGCATTGGTACTTGCCCGGCGTTCCAGATACACGGGTCGATATTCTTACAGAATCGATTCGTCGTCATTTTGCTGGTGGCTGATAGCCTGATCTAAGTTTTTTCTATATGTTTGTCCAAAACTCACAATTCTTTAAATGGAAAGAAAGGAAACTGAGTTCCCTTCCAATGAGACTTCGGCATCTGGGCAATAAGAGAACTGTTCTGCTACTAGTATCTGCACCTCTGATGGCATCTCTGGCGGCTTGAGGCGATGATTTGCCAGAAGCTTGGTGGTGCTAACCGTAGCTGGTTTTTTTTGTAGCTCTAAAAAATGGCTCGTTTTTGAGTTTGATCTCTACCAGGGTTTTAGCATCCTGTTCGAGTATTGCTAGTGTTTGATTTAGTTTTCGGTCCTTGGGATCGTATTCGTTGTAACAAGAAGGGATGTATGCATGTACTGAGAAGTGATTGTATTACCCTGTTCTTTTTATAATGGAATAATACATTTGTGTAGCACACTATTCTGTCCTCCTTGTGCAGTAAAGAATCAATTATGCTTCAGATGGAGCTTTCCTAGACTTGGAATCTTTTCATTACGCCGGGGCAAATGCATGACAGCGCTGTGGCCTGGTGCGGAGTGCTTGATCCAGGAAAGGTGCTTCCTATGCCTCCTGTACAGTCAAGTTTGCTTCGGTGGAACGAATGGCATGAATAGAACTAACTTTCATGTCGTAGAACAAATATAATCATGAATCATATCTAATATTATATTTATAATTTAAAATCAAATCATAAAAATAATGATTTAAATACCCTGAAAATATAAATGTTCAAATTAATTTTCCCAAATCTCCTCTCCACTCTCTACTCCTCCATCGTCGCCGAACTCTGCCGTCATCTTTCCCCTGTTCTTTGCCACCTCTCCTCTTTTCACCGCCATAGATCGGTCGAGCCGGACTTCACTGCTGTATTCCAGTCTCCCCCACATGAAGCCTCACCGTCGTCCGTCGCTGCGCCGACGACGAGAAATTCCCCTATCCGGGCCGCCACAAGAGGTGTGGGAGACGTACGCCGCCATCGTCTTACTGTTTATGTGAAGGAGATTCGAGGGCTTGCTCTCATACGGTCGAACAAACGGAGTACAACTCTCGTCGACGACGGCGATGGCGGGGAGACGTATGTTGACGACGACGGGTTAGGTGTACGTGTTGGGTTGATGGGTTGATGGGTTGACGACGACGGCGGGGAGACGTACGTCGACGATGACGGGTTAGGTGTACGTGTTGGGTTGATAGGTTGATGACGACGGGGAGGTGTACGTCGACCACAGTGGGAAGGCTTTTTGTCGAGGGGGATGTATTAGTTAGGGCTTTTGGATTCTAACTATGTTTCCTTTTTCAACGGAAAGGATGTTGTATTATTTTCTTTTGGATTCCCAGTTGTATTATTATTAAATCACAGTATTTCTGATGCTGTAGTTCCAGTTACCATAGACCTAACACAACAAGACCACACAATTAGAAAGAAAGGAGATAACATAATGTTAGGGGAAATAAAGAAAAGAACAAAGAGAGGAAATGCATACACCTACGGAAATACCTTTTCATATAAGGACAAGTAGCTAGCAGCTTCAAGGTTGGGTACCCTTTCCGCCTTGCAGTAGCCTATGTCAAGATGCTTAAAGAAATCCGATACCCGAGAGATGGTGACCTTATAAACCGACCACATCCTTAACAGTTCTCGCAAGAATTCCTCCCCTTTCTTTTCTTCCAAAGATGGTAGAACCTGGCAATGCAAGGAAAGAGAAAACTTCAGCTGTTATAAACTTATGAAAGAAACAACACAAACTTTGAAGTTCGAACGGACTGCTTACTTTGGTATTGAAATAACCATCAAATAGGGCGTTGCAGCGATAAGACATCTCCTTGTTCATATTAGTTTGGAAGTGCCGAGTTGAGACACAGTTCTAAGCAAGGTCCATCAAAGCAAAAACATTGTATATCGATAGGGAATTAATATGATATTTCATATTTGTAAAAAAATATGTTTTAAGAAGTATATTTTTATAGAATTCACTCAAAACAATATTTCAATTATGACATAAAATTAATATCAAAATAGAATTGAACTATAGTTGATTTTATATTTAACACCAAATATAACACTTGTCATTGTCACAACATCAAGATTAAACATTTTTATTATTATTTAGCACTAAAATATCCACGAAGGTTATAAAACTATATAATTTTGAATAATTTAATAAAAATATACATAAATGATATATAATTGAAAATAAAGATAAAAAATTTAGTGAAAATTTAGTTTTTTTTTTTTTCTTGCATAAGGTTGAGAAGTTTGTGATAGGCTAAAACCTCAATGAGATAATTACAACGATATTTAAATTGTGTTCTATAAACACATAAAGGTAAAACTTTGGGGATATTTAAATTTTCGGGCAGTAGGACCTGTAAATCTCAATTCCAGCCATTGGTGTCAAGGATCATGACAAGGATAGATAGCCGGGCCTTTAAAAAGTTTTCTTATGCTCGCAAAAGAACAACTTATATGCAATATCTTGCAGAGTATAGCAATATATTGGACGCAAGTATTCGTTATTCCCAGAGGAATTATTGATGATATTAAAGCAATGTGCAGGGCGTTTCTTTGGGAGGGGCAAGCTAGGGGGCACAAAGCTAATATAGCATGAGATAAAGTTTGTCAGCCAAAATCTTGTGGAGGTTTGGGTATCAAAAGACATCCAGTTTGGAATATGGCGATCCTAGGCAAGCATATATGGCATCTTACAGTTAAAAAATCTTGTGGGTAAGATGGATCCATGCTTTTTATATAAAGCAGCAAACTGTTTCACAAATTCAGCCTTCCATGAATAACTCTGGGATATGAAGAAGACTATTGAAGGTAAGGGATTCCTTGGCTGAGATGGGGATGAATGTGAATGAGAGCTCGATGCAGATGTATGTTATTCGGAGAGTCTCTGCTCAACTGTTACATGCTGAACCAAGAGTGTTTTGACATCGTATGATATGGAATAGAGGAGTTCAGCCAACACATTGGGTTTCATGCTTGGTTAATGATTCAATATATGTTGATGACTAAAGAGAGACTTGCTCGACTGGGATTGCTTGATGATGACACATTTGTTCTCAGGGAGGTGAATCAAGGGACGATGTTTCCCTGGAGTGTATGTATACTAAAGAAGTGTGGAATGTCATGCCAAGGAAGCTGCATTTGGGGAGTCATCCTCCAGTATGGGAAGACCTGCTGAAATGGTTATGCAGGGTTACACGTGGAACATCTGCACGTGCTGAGTTCAGGAATGCTGCCCGCTCAGGCTTAGAACTCTTGGAGAAGTTTCCAAAAGTCATGAGATTCATATACACACATTATATAGGGACCCACGAGTTTAAATACATTAATTATAATAATAATTATACCTATTTTAACATGCGAAACAATCTAGAGTGTGTATTGCAAGATTATGGGTCACTGCTGTCAGAGTGGTGTTTACAGGTCCAGATGGAGCCTCTCGAGTGCTAGAGGATCGAGTTCTACACGTCTACTCAATAATATGCTCCAAAGGACCTCCAGAAGTGCTTGTGAGTGATGTCGAGCATGAAACTGCGGATTATGTTGAGTTATGTGCAACTCCAAGTTGTAAGCAACAAGTTGTCTTGGTGTAGTTGGTTATCACGTCAATCTAACACACTAAAGATCTCCGGCGATGCCAAATATCGTTTTATTTCAACTTTTACCTTTTATTATTAATTAATCGGCGTTTAGGGCTTCAAGCGGATGGATTAAAAGTTTTTTCCAACCTCTGTTTTCCCATTCAAGCCGCTGCAAAGATGGATGGAAGTACGTGCGGCAGTCAGTATTCCATGTGGATTCATCAACGGTGATTGAGAGGTACGACACATTATATTTGAAAACTGATCTCATCGTAAATTTAATTCATCAAACAATGAAAGTCTTTATTTTTAAAACGAGTTATAAAAAGATTCTCGAAAAGATAAAAGTTTTTTCACACATGTGTTTTTTTTTTTATTCATAAAATTAGAAATTTAGATACAAATCAATCTTGGGACAGATTGATCCAACATGTGTTTTTCCGTTTTGAAATCGAGGTTGTCTATCATTGACCGTACAATGAGCCTATGCACAATCTAATTCTTTTTCATAGCACACAGAGAAAAAAAACTATCTCATCTTTGGTAACAAAGGCGTAAAAGCTTATACGTTGGAAGACGAAAAACCTTTGCATTTCGAATTTCGGATTATCCCGACTTCTTTTTTTCTATTGTCTATAGTTTTTAACGGTAAGCGCGAAGTTTCAATATAACTTATGGTTAAGATTGAATACAAAAAAGGAGTACCAATCAATGTGTGTAATTTGATGAAATAAATGTTAACGAAATAAAAAGTAAAAACTAAGATATCATTAAATTCTCAATTTCTAAAAAATATCTCAATCCATTAATTTTTCATTTTTTAAATTACAATTTGCAATATAAGGGGTATCATGCAACTTTATAGGCTCATCATAATTAGTTCATTGTTATGCCAAAATGATAGTGTTATAATTTTTGGTTATGAAAATCTTACAGATTTGTTTCATTAAACAAACTTTTGAATGGAGAAGGCGGCAAATACAGTGACACCCAAAACTCTCCTTAACCACAACATCCTTAAATACTTTAACTATCCAATTTTTAGAACAACATTAGCAGTGTATTTATCAACATAAAGTGTTTTCGTATTCTGTTTAAATATTATGTTTCATATAATGTTCAAATCAATTTCAACTATATCATATATTTTTTGAAAACTTTTCGCTGACAATATCATTTTATCAAGTAACAAAACTTCAAAATATACATATATATATATATATATACAAGTATGTATTTTAATATTAGATCTATTATCTATATAACGATTGAGATTTAAATAATAATTTTTTTTTCTTTTTTTATTATTAAAAATAGTGAAAGCAACATGTATTAATCATTAACATTAAGATATTTTGATCAAATATTAATAATGTAATTGTTTCAATCTCTTTGTTTCAATACGTGTCACATCATATAGAGTCACAAGGATATGTGAAAGATGATAGTAGTAATTGTTTTGAACAATTGAATATCTTTGTTTTTGCAAACAACATTTTGATTTAAACAACCGAACAACATGGTCTCATGCGCTGTTCGTCTCCCCCACCAAACTCTCCATTTCTTTCTCTTTCTCACTTTGAATCTATAGTCTTCACAGGTCCACTCAACTCTCCATAAAAAAAAAAACCCTCTCTATTTCCCCCCAATTTCTCATATTCCCAATTCAATTTTTGTACCCTTTTTGTCTAAGCAATTCGTGTGAAGCTTGACTTTGTGGATCAGAAGCTGAAGTATTCAAGAAAAAAAATGAGTGCTTCAAAGTTCATAAAATGTGTGACTGTTGGTGATGGAGCTGTGGGCAAAACCTGTTTGCTCATATGCTATACAAGCAACAAGTTCCCCACTGTAAAAAATTCTCACCCATTTCTCAAAATCCAATTTTTTTGATTGTATGAAGCATCAATTTGCTTGGTTTTTGACATTTTTTTTGGGTTTATAGTTTGATTCTGGTTACTGGGTATTGGATCAAATATCTCATTTCTATCTATCAAACCCATTTCTCAATTTAATAAAATAAAATTGTGTTCTGAATCAATTTGTTTGAGTTTTACCATTTTTTGGGTCTATAGTTGAATTTTGGTTACTGGGTCTTGGATTAAATTTTGATTCCTGACTGATATTGGTGACTTGATTTGTTAATGGGCAGGACTATATTCCCACAGTGTTTGATAATTTCAGTGCTAATGTGGCTGTTGATGGTAACATTGTCAACTTGGGACTTTGGGATACTGCAGGTAGTCAATTTATAGTACTACTTCGATTGCCTTGTGTTTTTTATTGGAATATATGTGAATTGGTTTGTGTGTCATGTAAGGTGCATGGAAAAACAGGAAAATTTAAGTATGAATCAGTTCATGATCCATGAGCTTTAAGTTTTCGATTGGGATATGAGTCCAGTTCATATATCAGTCCAATATGGGTGTTGTTCCCAATTAATTAGACTATCTAACTTTGCCATGCTTGTGACTATCAACGATTTTGCTTGCTTTAAACTTTATCATTTGATGCATGTTGCTGAATGAATCATGTTGTGTCAAATGTTTGATTTTCTTATTCAGGACAAGAAGATTATAGTAGGCTGAGGCCATTGAGTTACAGAGGTGCTGACATATTTGTGCTTGCTTTTTCATTGATTAGCAGAGCAAGCTATGAAAATGTACTCAAGAAGGTATCTAATTGCTCACCTGAACTTATGCCTTCTCTTTATGACTTCTTTTACTTGATCAGATCTTATCATGTTTTCTTGTCCTGTTACACATCTAGCTAGTAGTATTTCTTTTATCTAGATTCATAGTATTAAAAAAGTTCATGTGGACCAAGAACATATAGATACTGTGCCTTCTGTTTTCAAGTTGACTAAGAAAATGAAGATGCTTCATTTGATTAGATGATATGGATCATTCCATGTAGGCTGCTCCATGATCAAGATCATTTCTTTTTATTGGATTTTCCTTGAGTTAATATGTACTGAGTTACGTAACCAAGGAAACTGATATTTTTTCTTTAATTATCTTGTAGTGGATGCCGGAACTTCGTCGATTTGCACCGAATGTTCCAATCGTTCTTGTTGGAACCAAGCTAGGTATGCGAAAGCATTGTATCCTCATTTGAACTTTCAAGGTTGCAAGAAATGATTGTGGGAAGTCCAATCTCTTGTTTGTGCTTATTTTGTTTTGCAGATCTTCGTGAGCAAAGAGGATATTCAGATCCTACTGGATCAAATATTATATCATCTGCTCAAGTATGTAGTACTTGTATTGATTTCAATGCAACAAGTTTAATGCTGCTAACAAGATGTGTTAGGGTGCCTGTTTAAGCAAAGCATTGTTGTAAGTATTAAACCTTGTCTACAAGTTTCAAATATAGAAATTAATCACCGGAGCTAGCATGTCTAGAAATATCATGGTTGCACTTAGACCTCTAGGAAGATTTCTACTTCTAGATTCAAATGTCATCACACTACTAATGCTAGATAATATAATCTGAATGCGTTACTATCTCTAATACTAATACCTCATGCTGTCTGATATTTAGCTAACAAACAGTTTCCTTGTTCATTGATCTAAATACGGGGAGAAGAGCTGTGTAAACAGACTGGTGCGGCGGCATACATCGAATGCAGTTCTAAAACACAGCAGGTAACAGCTCAAGAACAGATTATTTCAGATAAATTTGGTATCTTACACGATATTTCTATGTTCTTACCGATCATTGTCATATTTCAATTGTTTATGTATAGAATGTAAAAGCTGTCTTCGATGCTGCGATTAAAGTAGTCCTCCAGCCTCCAAGGAGAAAGGAAGTAGCTACAACACGTAAGAAACGACACAGAAGGTCTGGTTGCTCATTCAGGTAAGGATAGTACTATACATGTCATGGATTAAACACATGCTCCATCCATAGGATCCTTTGTTGCCTTACATTTTTATGTCTTTGTTCCGACGTGTATGCTACTAGAAATGACGCCTTGTGTTCGGAATCACAGGGGTGTTTTTTGTGGTGGTTGTATCTCTGCCTAGCATGCCCGAGACAACAATTATCTCAATGATCAATGTCGTGGCCAGGATCAGCAAACGCGCTGAAGCTTGAGATTTACCTCGACTCTTCTTCTGCTCGGTTTGACACCACGAAGTGTGAGCGGCGCTGACTGATATGTGTAGTGGTTCATGTGCCCTTTGTTACACTAGTGATTGTGTTCGTAGCTTATCCTCGTTGCGCAGTGAGTGGACATATATGTATTGCACAATATCCTTTTTCAGCTCTTCTTGTGTTCCTCGTCATGTACTTGACTCGATTCCTCTTGTTAGTAAACTATCTTGATTATTTCATCTTGTTAGCAAACAAGCGTGATAATTTCTCTTGTTAGTAAACAAGTTGATAATTTCGCTTCAGCTCAACTTGTGGAGACTGTCTGACTCACTCTCTCATTACTTCATCAACCGCCCCATTTTCCCTCAACGGCCTTAGATTTTGGGCACAGAGACTTCAGTGTGCATCAGTCATCAATCACCAGTCCATCACCTCTTGGCCATTTAATATGTCATTGGTTTTCTTCTCAAATATGGTCAAACTCAATAAATGGATCATTTAAATCGACATCGTAAGATACGCTGATAAGTTCGTCCCAAAAGATGGGCGCGAACCCTGCCCCCCTAACTTCTCATTATATAGCCTGAGCTGCTTATCAATGAGATCATTGTACAAATGAATTAACATATTAATGATTTCATTTCATTTATTCATAAAATCATTCCTACGATTCAAACTCAGTACTAAGGTCTGAAAATTATATAGACGATAGATTTGAGGAATTAGGCCTATCAAAACATTGAAACATCGAAATATGTAAACATGGGTAGGACATGTGTGTTATTTTTCTTAGGAATTAAATGACACCACTTTCCTATTTAATGTTCCCAAGAGAGTGGGGGCAAATTTCATCTGTATGTGTTTGCCATGAAACCTGCAGCTGCTGCTACGCATTCAATATCATGTGATGTGCTCTCTCCTCGTGTCCTCGTTGCCTTTCCCTTTCTTGTCTCAGACAGATCTCTCCTTCTATTAGATGCAGATGCCGAAAAGTGCATGTTCATTGTTCAACAATTTTCACATTAGCCGCATCGTGATTCGTATCATCAGACAATCAAACATCATTGTTGACAAATTCAATCATTATCAAGTGATCATAAATATTGAAGGAACTTAGAAATGTTCTCGTATCTGACCTAATGCGAATGTAATTTGAAATCAACCCTCCGTTTTACAATAACAAGAAAACCCAAAGCGACGACTACAAAGATGTCGAAGTACATTGGTCTGATAGCACAAATAAGAAGAGCATTCAGCAGATACATATACGAGGAGCTGCTCAGCCATGACCTAATACACGGTTACAGTACAACATATGACTGCAGCGATCCCTCGGTAAATTAACCCCAAGGTGGCACAACGTATGCAAACTTGGTAATCTGGATCCAAGCTAGCCTCCCTTGTTGAAGGCGCACATTTAAGTGTTAGAGGCTCGATTCCTTTTCGGTAATCGCAATGCAGAGAGCACTGGCTATGGTACAAACGTGACTAGTAGTATTACAACATGGTGTCACCTGCAGAAAGGAAGACACAAAATTGATAAAGTTTAGACGGCTAAACAAGATGACGATACAAACTAGGGGGAAAAAAGTGAACCACAAGAATCACGAGAAGATAGTTACCTATGTTGTTCTTGCAGAAGTCCAATCTCAATTTCTTGAAGTGTTTTTCCTTTCGTTTCCAGCACGTTCCTCTTTGACAAATGCAGCAGCCGTCAAGCAGAAAGTGCAAAAGATGGAGTATAGCAGTTGTGCTCCCAGTTGCTCGAGAAGGCATAAAAATAACAATCCCACGAAGAAGTTTATGACCTGGAAAATGAGGGAATCATCAAGATAAGGAACGACATGAATGAAACTGCTGTGGCTGCAAGTTCCACAAAACATATATCGTAAGTCTGAGCAGCCACATATAGCACCGGCTACAACCATGACAACTTAGAAAACCATGATACATAACAGTTTCGTGTGCACCGATAACAAGAATCACAATATATTTGTGAAGTAAATGTATCACATTTGAACAAATCTTACCCAGTGAACTGACATACAAAATGCCATAGCCTTTGCTCTAATCCGGCTTAGGAAAATCTCAGGAAGGAGTAGCCCAGGAACTGGGCCAGTACCGAGAGCAAATGTTATCACAAACCTGCAGAAAAGGTTTAAGAGTTATTCCAGAATTTCATGACTTCCACTATTCTTGCTGTTAATGTTTGCTTTTTTTTTTTTTTTTTTGATAAATGTTGTTAATGTTATTATCATTAACTTGATAAATTCAATTATTAGTGAACTATGTTCACTGATCATGCCCCTGTCAAGAACCACCAATTCAAACGGATCTTAGAATATAGAAGAGAGACTACTCACAGCAGCATGCCACCAACAGAGAGATATGCAGCTCCTGGGTTCGATGCATAAGTACTTGCAGCAGCAACTTGAAGACCCATAGACACAGCCTGTACAGACGATTAGGTAATCAATAATACAATGAATGATGAAGAAAGTCATATACCAAGCATGAGTCAAGAAGAATTACCATGAGCAGCAGTTTCCTCCCCACTTTGTCCATCAAAGCCATAGCAATAATAGATCCTTCAGATGTTTCATTAGTTGATTAGTAGCGAGATAAAGAATGAGGTCATACACAAAGAACATGGATGATGAAGATACCTGATAAATTCACCACTCCAACAAAGACATTCGCCAGGTTCGCTGGAACACCCGCGCTTCTAAATACAGTTGAAGAGAAGTAAAAAACAGCGTTTATACCAGATAGCTGTTGTAAAGCAAATAGGGTTGATCCAATAAAAACAACTGCAAAAACAGCGAGTAAATACAAATATACATCTCTAGCTTGGTTACATAAATAGAATGTAGAACAACATTTCCAATCTCGGCTTCGGCATGTTTTCTTTTCTTTCACATAACATCATGAGAGAAAACTTAAAGACTTGAACATTTCTATATTAACCAAAATTCTTAATCAGATCACCGTCATGCAAGATAAGAAATGGGCATCATCCACGCACAAAAGATAATTTGGATAAAAACAATTCATTAATCTCAAAACATTGACTGATGAATTTCCAAACCTTGAAAAGCCAATGCGGACTCTCAGCACAGAACGTCATTGCAAAAGCAAGCAGAGCAGCTGGAATTGTCGACGCCCAAAAGCCGCCACCTTAAGACACATGTAACAGCATAAGCATGGTCAGTATTTGAAGATTCTAAACGTCTAGCAGTAGCCAATAAAAGGAATCTTGCTTCAATTTAGGATTTTTCTTACCAACCCTTGATATCTTTAAAGGGAATTCCAACAATCAGAGCCCCCATCAGGCCAAGACATGTTGCTATTTGGATGAAGCTTCCATATGTTCCCCTCACATAACAGGGAGATACCTACCTCAAAGACCGAAACTTATGGTGTTGCATTGTTCAAATCATCACCTTCAGCCAGTGTGTTTCCATTGAAACCAAGATCTGAGGAAATGCTTTCAAGCGGTTCATTAACAACCCTGAATATAAGAGAAGCTATATATTACACCGAAATCAACAGCTCCTCCCTCTGTCATGTGAGCAAAGGGGGAAATACAACTAAAAAAAGTATGGACGAAGTTCACAGAGGACGGAGTACAAACCCAAGATGGTATCCGAATAAGAATGAAGATATAGTGGCCACAACTACAAGCGGGAAGGAACGCCTCCATGAAGGTTTCGTGCTTTCTTGCAGCAATTCATTGCGTAAAAGAGCTAAATAAAACAGAAATAATCATGTTCAGAATCTTCTTTCCTGACCATAATCATGTAGACAGGCTTTTATACCTGGCCTGCAGCTTAAAAATATTGTCAGGTCAAGAAACTCAAATTTCTGTATTTCCCATTTGGACTATAACAGATGACAAAAAAAGCAGTAGAAAATCAAAAAATATAATATCGAATCAATTCAACTGATATTTGACCCTCTCAATTGTCAGCCTTAGACAGGCTTCCAAAGAGAGAGGGAATCTGAATTTGTAATCGCAAGATCTAAATAAGATTAAAAGAGAATGAAGCACCTGTACTATCTTCCACGTTCATGGATACCGTGTGATCTTTTGAAGGCATACGCTTGTACACTGGAAATTTCATGCCCCTTGCACTTAGTCAATTGGAAATAATTAGGAATGCTGCGAACAAAACACAGACCACAAGCCTATAATTATAGAAATGGTGATAAACAAACAACCATTCTCAATTTTCACATGGGGTTCAACTATTAACATATCTACCGACATAGATCAATGATTGATTTATCATTCATATTTCACTACGTATGCAGCAATATTCAGAACGCATGACCCATATGTGAGCAAAGACAATATGATGGAAGACTCATGGTAGTGTGCTCTGATTCGGTTCTGAAACACCAATCCCATTAGAAACTCGAGATTATCAATGTTTCACGCTCAAAAGGACCATTTACATGGCAGACAACATGAAGATTCAAAATAATTTTAGGTACCATAGAATGTGTGCCCTAGCACATGCGTGCCTATACTTAAAATAACTAAATAAGTAAAACCTGAAAACGGAACTAACACAACAGCAATAAGCAAAGCAAAAGCGACGAGCCCACATAATATCAAGTGCGGGGCCGAGAGGTGAACAGTCATACCTCTTGTCATTTTATCAAGAAAGAGACCGTTTCACAATGCAAGATGTCGAAACTTTGGTCACATGACTACGAAGAAGGATTGCTTAACATGAGCCAAATGAAAGGCAAAATGTAGAGATAAGGGAGAGGCCCAAGAAGGAGAGTCACATGTAAACTGGATTATCTTTTAACCCAAAAAACATAAACAAATAGATAATAGTTTGTTTACGTATATACGTTACTCTCCTTATTTTTTTCCTTTTTCCCTTCACGATGGATATGTGTGATCACTAAAGTACTTACATAACCACATACCTCAACACAAATTGCATTATCCAGTATCAACTTTCTAGTTCAACTCTTCATTATTGTGCTTCAATCCAACAGACCTAAAGTCTCCTTTTCTTGTTTTTTTCATAAATATCATCAACACACACAAAAGATTTGCTCCTAATCAAGCCAATCGATTTCACTTCAGTCTTTTCCTTTACCCTCGATGCGTCGACAACGACGACAATTCTAGAACTCGATCACGAGAGAGCAAACGAAACAATGATACAAACACAGAGCAACCACGCAGAGACGAATGAGGCGGAGAGTGAGAATACCTCGAATCGGCGATTTCTCGAGAGAGATGATGAAGACGACGAAGGGTTCGAGGATTGGAGCGCGGGTGGTGGATCCGGCGAGTCGGTGTCAGTTAATGGTGTGAACAAAAAAAGGCGGTGGTGGTGGGTGATGCACGGTGTCTGACTACGATTTACGTTGAGATGAAATAATTGAGACTCGCCTCAATGCATTTGTCGCCGTGTGTGTGCTTTTCATTCTTTTTATTCGAAATTATGTTATTCAAGAATAACTCCTTCCAATCCATTAAAATTATAATTTTTGTACAAATAGATCAAAAGTCTTTTGGTGTTACGAATTGTTCCTTACAGGATTAAACATCATTTTATGTAAAACTATTATAAAATAATCATGATAATTTATGATATGTTGTTTAACTTTGAATCATTAACGTAATTTTGTTTTATTGTTAGAATGAATAATAGATCTCATTAAAATGTGTTGAACTATCATATCTATATTTATATTGTCCTTCCATATGTTTTGATGTGTTTTGTGTGAGTATGATATGTTGATGAACAAGTATACTCATGCATATGGAACATTTCATAAGGAATATTCACATCTTAATCCACCTAGTCTGAAGAGATTGAAGAACCAAGTCCTAAACACTATGAAAGACACATTGAGTCATTTTGGAGTTACAATGAGTCTTGATGTAATAATGAATATATGTAGTATAAAGGTATGATAATCTGTTACTCCTCAAATGTTTAAGAGCGTCAAACTCAAAAAGTTTTTGAAATGTTTCAAGTGTTTTTGTTTTCAGTGATGGAACCAGTCTCATTACAGCTACGAGTCTCGAAAATTAGGTTATTTAAGTCGTGTAATTTTAAACTCTAATTTCGTATTGAAATTGTTTTCAATTGAGTCACGATTTTGAGATTTTCTCATCTGTTTTAACTCATAAATAGTTATTTTTAATGATAGTGAAAGGGGCATAATTATTTGTTTCCATCTTTGGAAAGATTTTGCATAATATTGATTGACACTTAAACATATATTTGGAAACTAAGTTTTGAAAACAAATCATTATATATAGAAAACCCTACTAATTTGAAAAACAACAGACACAAACACGAAGAAGGAAGCACACAAATCGATTTGCAACCAATATATTATGGAGATCAAAACTTACCGGTTCTTCACTTTGATTTTCATTCTTCTAAGGTTTCAAAAGATTTTGAATTTTGTTTTCAAAAGTTACATCATGTGAATTTTAAACCTTTACGTTCTCCTAAATTTTTTGCAAGTGTTTTGATTGACATAAAGCATAGATGAGTCTTCTATTTGATTTATTGGAGCCTGTAAGTGGAATCGATCTCAAATGGAATGAATGATTAGTTCAGAGTTGGACAAAGGGTTTGTAACAAGTGTGGAGTAAGACTTGTGAGTTGAGTTGTAACAGATTTAGAGTTAGATTTCTGAGTTGGTTTGTAAACTAGAGGTAAGTTTAACAACGTGGTTTGTATACTAGAGTTAGGTTCATAGACAAAAAAACTGCACTAGGAAGATAGTAAAAGATTTCAAATACTCTAGGGTGGATTCGATTGGTCTCATACTTAACAAGTTGTTAACTATGAGGATATCAGTATAAATCTCGTGTCCACTTACTTTATGTTCATTAGTTCCGCTTGACAAATCAATCATCAATTACACCACATAGATTACAACAAAATCAAACAAACAACTGAATTTAAGTTGTAATTTGGAATTGGAATCACTGCTCCTCGACTGCCATTGGTTAATCTATTACAAACGTCATTAAACTTTATTAGGTTAATATAATTGGCTGTTAAAGTTTAAGTATTGGTATCAATCCCATCATTTATTCCACTATACTATTTGATTATCATTTGTTGTTTTCGAAAAAAATTTCAATATTCAATTCACTCATTCTCTCCTCTTTTGAATAGTATTCTAACTCACAACGATTATCAAAATACATATTGAATAGTATCATTATCGTACAACCTTGTTAGATTTTAATAGGATGGAGGAGTATCATAATACAACAATTAATATTTGATGAAATCTATTTTCATTCATTATCAACTGGTTATTAAAAAGAAAATACATAATACTTCCCCGTCTCCTTATTTTTGTTTTTTTTAGTGAAAAGATGTGGGGAAGTTAACCCGGGAAATAAGTGCCTCCTTGGGTTTAGAGATGCAACATTTATGGCGGGACCGAAGAAAAATGATAGTATCCTTGAAAGGATACAATATTCCCTTTGTCCAATAAAAACTTCAACCATTTGATTTTTGATATTATTTAATATTTATTTTAATAAGTTTCGTTTTTATATCTAGTAATATTTGATGAGCTCATAACCTTGATTATATGAAAATATATAATTTATATTACGACTAATATTTCTCAATAATTTGTGTAAAATAATATGTGATCATCCTACAATGAGGATAAAAAATCACCTCGATAAATATATACAATCAAATTATTGTGTTTTCCGTGGGACGAAAAGAATATTGAATAAGAATAGTTTTGTATTTATGATACAGTGATATTTTCAAAAGTTGCAAAACATTTTTGGACATGACAAAACCATATACTAGTAATTATTTTGGGGCGAAAAAATAGTATATCAAATATTGCCATTTTATTTCAAAACAAACCTACACGACGCTCTATCTCCACCTTCTCCCCAAACCCGAATTCCACCGTGCTCATCGTTGTTTTCGAAGTAAACAGTGCTTGATGATTATTAAGTGCGTCGTTAGAATTCAATCTTGACTCGTAACCAAGCATAATAAAAGGAATCAAACATGCGAAGTAAACAACACGCCTAATAGCAATCTAATACACTCACTGTTAGAAAGCAGTGCATGCCCATTGTTAGAAACCGGAGAGGACCTTGTTTATATGGTAGCAATTGAAGTCATAAAAAATAGGATCAACATCTTATTAATAACAAGGCTCGATCCTTTACATAGAGAAACCAGGGAAAAATAAAAACTAAATAACAATAATTCCTGAAAGGTGGAATACCTATAAAGATAAAAGAATTACTAGGACACAAAGTATCCCTAAACTATTTCCTGATGTAAATATATAGACAGGAAAAACTTGTCCTGGAAAGAATTGAACAGGGTGCTGCGTTGCACACATCTACTTCGCTGCAGCACCATTTTCCGTGTGATGATCGTTATTTGACATATCCCTTACAGAAGTAGCCGTCGAACTGGGAACTGAATGTTGACTGGTTACAGCTGAGGGCGGTTCTTCAGTCCCGTTATCTGCCCTTAATGGAACAGCACCGTTACTGATTGGTCCATCTTGTCTTACAGATTGCAATCTGGCATTTGCATACTCCTCCGCTGTAAAAAATGCAAGAACGACATCAGAACTAATCTTTACAGGCTTATTAAGTTGTTATTAGCATTATTTCATTGATTCTGGAGTAAAGGAATGAGAGAGATCAGAGATGTCACCTTTAGTGTCACCTGCTTGAACGATTCTGAAGAGAAGATCCCGAAATATTGTCAGAACAACTCTCTCCTGCGCAGCATATAGCTCCATATCACGCTGCTCAGGTAACCGTGTAGATGTGGCGCCAGCAGTAGACCCATTCTCCGTGAATGTCGTATCTTGCTCGTCACACATCAATTCTAGAGTTCCCGGGGACATGGGCCTTACTCTTGATGGATCAGAAGCATCATCTGGACTTGAATCACTAGCACCTGCTTTATCACCTCGGTCACAGCCAGAAGATTCAGTAGCAGCTGATTTGGGAACATCTGGTCCTGTTTCTGCTTCACTAGACAATTGATTTTGTTTTTTTGCAGTGTGATTTTCTAGTAACAGTTCAGAGACAAAAGAGAACCACAATCAGATAAAATACACGTTTATATTAATATATAAGTAGAATTCAACAGCAAATGAATACAAAGTACAGAAAATCTCCCAACAGTAAGAAATCCAACCTGCAACTTTCCGTGAAGCTGCCACCATTTTTGCAGCAAGCGCCGTGAGATCAATAGGTTGGACAATATCAGCCAACAGTGACCTGTGCCAGTTATAAAAAGAACCAATCATCTCAGCATACTGGCAAGGTCAATACATGATAAAAATCACAGCATTTTCCACGGATTTTTGAAAGCCAGGACAATCTCTTAAGAACGGATACCTGTATGCAGGCTTAGAAGGCCCTGGAACACCAGACTCAGTGCCAAAGACCACAGGGGCTGCAGGAGAATTTGAAGAAGAGGGTCCAGACGGCCTAACATGGTTCGCCTGATCAAGAATACACAGCCACACAGGATAAGAGAAGATTCTATTGATAAGTTTGTCTGTAACACATCAGACTAAAGCTACCCATGATGGTAGATAATCAAGATAGAACTCATTGACCTGACAGAATCGTCAGGAAATCAGGATTAAAGTTACCTGTGAAGATTGCATAGGCCTGTGCATCAATGGATCTTTGGCAGATAAAAGCAGTTCTTGATCCTTTCTTTTCTTAGATGTAGGAGTTGACATGAATCCCGATGATCCAATTGCTCCTGTAATGGCAGCATTAGCTGCCTGCTGAATGTATGCCATGTTGTTGGCGTGGTCATGAAACAGAGCCTGACGCTCTTCACTTTCCTCAAAGTTCTTGCAGTCAATACATTTGCAGTTCTTGGAGCAGAAAATATTGGCTTGAAAACATTCGCAGTACTTCTTAAGGCAGCTAGATTTCTTGCAATGGCATCCTTTGTTGTGTCTTCCGGCATCGTCCTGAAATAGATGACAAGAATGCCATGGTTAACAAAAAAAATTTCCCCAGCAATGGTATTGTTTACAGTTGTAAAGCACTTCACAAATATCACAACTGAAACAGCTGAAAAGTTATCGCTTTCTGAAAGATGTGATTGGAACATTCATAAAAAACAAATAGTGCAGGATTTGTTAAGAAGGCCATTATTGAGTAATACAACTTGACTGTGTAGAATCAGAATCTAGGTGCAAACCATGGGTAAATAAATAGCAAATCAAGATTTACTCCGATCGAAGTACTTATGTAGTTGGTGAATGCATTGCTCGGCGTAAGGTCATAGATGCATGCCAATGCTCCGAATGTGCTCAAAAGGGCGTACTGACATTGGAGTATGCCAATGTTCAAAACTCGAAATGTGGCCGAGAAAAAAGCAGGATACTGTTCTTTGGTCTTATTACAATCAATGTGTAAACAAGTGAATAGAAAAGAGAGATTAACATTGGGACTACATTTTTTCATCTTCCGAATCTAAGGCCTGAACCTACAGTATGTCCCAAACTTCAGGTCAACTGTTTCTTTACAGTATTTGTCTTGGAACAACCTGATCAGTTTCACAAACAAGATGAAGCTAACTGCACTTCCCCATCTTGAATGAAAACAAAAGGCAAGAAAGAACCAAACAGCACACACACCATATAGAACAATATTAGATTATAGCAAACCTTGCTGTCACGAGGTCCATGTGGACTGTTACCAATTTTAGGCCTGAATGCATTTGGGTTACGCTCCAAGGTGGCTTCGATAGCTTCTTTCCTTGCAGCATCATTGTCAACATTGTTGTGACAGTTGTTGCAATTGCATCCCTCGCAATACACACCAGATGCAAAGCACTCACAATACCTGTACAACCCATATGGATATCCACATAAATTTTAATTTAAAAGCAAAGGCTGATATATTTGAAAACTTTTACCATTTGAAATAATACGTTCAATCAGCTTCAAATAGGATATGTGCGTACTTTCAAAAGGGGACAATGTAGTCCGTTTATCTCAAAGTAATAAGACCCTTCGATCATGCAAAATATTACTGCCTTCTTAGTGTAGCAAGTATGCTGCCTCAACTTCCATTTATTGGGCACTCACGTGATGCAATATTTAAATGGAAAAAATTATTAATGGGAACACGCCATTCCGTTGTTTAAATAGTTAATACCCATCAAGGGATGAACACGGAAACAACAAATGAGACAGCCTCTCAACGATGTCCAAAGTTGTAATATCCGCAACTTACCAAAAAGAAAAAAAAAGAATGAAAGAAACTTAATTTGAGCTGAGGGGAAACAAAAAAAAGGAGAATAAATCTAATTTAACGTAAAGTTGAAAAACAAATTCGAGAAAAAAATATATATATTAAAGGAGACATAAAGGAAAAGAAAAACCATCGGACAATTTTCATCTCTTAAATATTTTCATTGTCGTCGCCGTCAGAGGAGAGAAGTTGTTCATCATCTTCTTTAAATCCATCTCTTTTTCTCACGAAAACCCACCGTTGTTATCAATAAGTAACACTAATTTTGAATCAATTCACATCTTTAATTTATTAGATTGAGTTAGGGGTTTTTAAAAAATAAAGTTCTGATTTTCTATTAAAATTGGTCTTGGTTATGGTGGTGCATGATGATGTTTGATAGACTGAGCAGGAGAGTCATGAATTGAAATCATATTACAAAATCAGATTTATATTGAGATGGTATCAAATTAATATAAAAATAATTATTTCAAATTTGACAACGAAATTTGCAGATATTGAAAATCATGATGTCTCATTTATGAAAAATTTTATGGTTTGTCAATCGGATATGTATGCTTCAAGTTATAGACCGATTAATATCAAGATGTCAACCAGAGAAAAGATGTGTTGCTGTATTTAAGAAATTATCTAGAATTATTTAGGAATAACTAGAAGACGAACCTTACATCCCTAGAAAGCTAATTGAGTCTATTTTCTATGAAAATTTGCAAAATTAAGTTTGGAATTTTATGTTAAAGATATAAGCAAAAGAATGAGAAGAGGTTCACCGGTCTGGATTAACTGGATGACGTGAATTAGTTCAATTAACTAGTATTATTCAATAAGATTTAAATTATTAATTTTATATCTGGAGAAACTTATGTATATCTATTTTGTAATAAAACTAATGGTACATGATTTGAAGTTAAGTACATAAAACTATGATATAAAACGTATATAAAGGCTAAGCTATCCAACTGTTATGAATGCCTAATCTCAATCATCAATATCTATTAATCCAGAAATGATCACAGGGTATGCTATATATCTTTGGAAAGATTAAAGAGTCTATTTTTTGAAAATATAAAGAAATTAAAACTTTGGTATTACAGAAAATTACAATGATTTTTGTAACGATACGTAAACCTGTCTTTTCTTGTAAATAGGTAAATGACAGATTATGGATTTGTATTATATATTCAGGATAGTTGTTTGACTCGAGCCCTTTGGTTGCTGTTAAAACTTGCATTTCGCATACTTCAGGTGAGAATCTAGTACACTTTTCTTTCTTTATAACTCTGCCTGATAGCCCTTCTTTTTATACGGCAGGCATACATTGTCTCTGCTTGATCAATTTGAAAGCAACATATTGATTTTGTAGTATCTCTTCTTGGTTGGCGAACCATATCTTGAGAGCTTTTCTATGATTTTTGCTATTTTATGATATTTTCCGATGTGAATATGTTGATTGTTTTTTCATGTTAGTCGAGAGTCGTTTTCTGGCCAAGGATAACTTGAGACATTTGTTGGTCGGCTAAATCCAGTGGTTACTCTGACCTTTAAGTGAACAGAGCCGTTGGTGCATTTGTCACCCGGGATCACCTTGCAGGACTACGTAGGTTGATGTCATCACCAAGGTAGCTGTATATTTGATCATAGATATCCATACCGTTTCAGTTTTAGATTACCTTGTTAATAGATGGGGCCGACATCCTTGTACTACTCATGTCTGAGTTATTATTTTCTTTTTTGTCTTATAAGAGAGTATGTATGACTCTTTACACCTTTTACCCAAGATGGTTGTGTTTTTGTTTTGTTACATACTCCTTTTGGAACCAACTATCCTTTTATCTGTTTGATCTTACAGCCACTCCTTTTCTTTGATTTGCATGCCAATTGTGCCCAGTATGTTAGATTTCTCGTCGGCTTCACCGCTGACGGTTTTTATGTGTTGTCCGTTCGACAGGTTAACAAGTTAGCTTGGACGACGTGGATGCTCGACAATGAATTCCACAAGACTGCATGCATTGTTTCCAAATTATTTTTTATAATTATTTAATTCTTCCGCGTTGAGATATTTATTTTGATCTGTATTAGACCATTTGTCTTTGTAACACTTTTGATGGTACGTTGGATTATTTATCTTTTGATATTTCAAGTTGTCTATCATTGTTGTTGGAACGTTGATTTTATGGAATTTGTTTTATGGTATTTTGTTTAAGGCTGACGTGGATTACTAGAGTATAATAATTCGCGTGTCGGTCATACCCCCTCGGGTTCAGGGTATGACAAAAGTTGTAGACAGAAACAAGAATCTGCATCAAAACAAATCACTAGAAAAGAGATCATGAACTCACAACTTCAAGCAGCGTGAATGTTTGCAGTTGCAATGCTTTGCCCTCTTAGGAGTACTTTCTTTTCCTTCTGTCACAGGTTGCGGACGTGGCCTTGGAGGATCTGGTTTTCTGAAGCAGAAAAAATGTTGTGTAAAGAAACTCCGTATACTTTCATCCTAAGAAATTTCAACAGTATGCAACCCGTAGTTTGGATGCAGTGAAGTATTACTAAATGCACTCAGTTACAATGTCTCAGACTTAGCCACATTAACTCAGTAATCCAGCGACATGCAACTCAAGCAAAGACAATAGGCAACTACATCCAAGTAAAGAGCTTTTGTGATTATTATTAGTGACAAAAGTGAAAAACAGATCATTGGCAAGAAAGGAAGCATATCAAATAAAATTCGCAACAGAAACTTCCTCTTGAATGCATTAGACCATAGTGACCGAGCCTTCCAAAGTCCAAACCCTTTCCTTTCCTGCATTCTCAAAACAATCCACCCAAATTCGTTTCATGAAGTAAAGTTCATACATTATGCGTTACGCTACGACTAAAGTTCCATACCTCCGACACTAAGCACTAGAGCTTTCCTCACCAAATGTCCTAGATGACAGACACTGCCACATAACATATCGAATGAACTTGCAACTAGAACTTTCTTTTGAATGTCTTAAACCATAGTTACCGGTTTATACAACCCCCTCCTATTCTACATTCCCAAAATAACCAACCCAACTTTATTTCAGAATTCAACGACCACCTACATTATGTTTGAACTAAAGCTACACACCACAAACATAGCAAATCACATATCTTTCCTATATAATGTTTTAATGTCTTAGATAATAACACAATCAAAGTATCGCACAAATAACACAACCAATATTGAAAGTATTTTCATGTCATCACTTCAACCAAATCCATTCCCCGAATCACAAAACTCGCAACCAAACCCAAAACATCAATCACACACTTTCATCACAACAAACTCAACATAAAACCACCAAGTCATCAAACTCACACGACTCCAACCGAACCCTGAGCCATCATCATCTCCGGCGCCACACACCCCACCGCCACCATCGGCCTCATCATCGGCTGCACACTCGGCCTCTGACTCAAACTCTGAGGTTGCAACTGCAACAACTGCCGACTCTGAAGCTGAACCTGAGGCATCACAAGCGGCACACTCCCCGGAACCACATGAGCCTGAACTCGAGACTGCTCGGGCGCCACCACCGCAGCAAAATCCAACTGCCTCGCAAGCTTCTTCGCCGGAATCTCCGTCGAAGCACTCGAATTCTCAGCCTGATTTCTCTTCACAGGCAATTCGCCTCCCACTTCGCCTTTCTCCATCGCCGAATCCCCAAATCGACAACAAATTTGAATCAAAACACAATCAAACCCCCCCAAATTTCACCCAAATTCATCGAAACTGAAACCCTTAGTGGAATTTCGACTCCAATCAATTCACCCCAAATTCGCCCCCAAAATCAACAAAGAGACCCAAACACGATCAATCGGCACTGTTTTTCGATGATTTTATGAGATTTGATTGAATAAAAGTGGTGAAATTGATCAAAAATCAATGAAAGATTTGATCTTTGAGCTGAATTGTTGAGAGAGCAAAAAACAACACTACACAGATGGGTTTTGGGTTTTGTTTTTGGTGTTTTGTGTTTGTGTTTCATATTTTGAAATTTCAATTATGTGAGAGGAATGGACGGTCGGATTCGGTTCGTAATCTAATCGGACAGTGCAGGATGAGTGGGGTGATCGCACGGGTGGAATTCATAGGTGGGGTGAGTGGATGGATTGTGCATCGTTGGATTGAGAAGACGTGAGGGGGAGGAATTGGGTGTGGTGCGGTGTAGGGGAGGAGGATGGAGACGCGTCGAGATATTGACACGTGGAGGAAAGAATGTGTTGGCTAAGATGTATGGTTGAGGGGTGAGGTGCAGGGTGAGTTACGGTGTGGGTGCGTGTAGGGATTAATTGTGGTTTTATTTTCGATGAGAATAATTGTGTTTTGAGTTATATTGGCGCTAAAAAGATCTCGCTGACCTTGTCGACTCTAAATTCTTTTGCCTCTTCCTATCTATTTTATATGCATCTGCATATTCTCTGTCACAACATAAGGGTTATTTGATAATGTTTATTAAATTAATAAAGATCAAAATCAATCACAAAAAAAAATTAATAACAAAATTAAAAATACTTTATAAAATATGAAATTTTTTTGTAAATAGAATTTTGATAACGATTTATAACATGTGGTTTTACACATTATCAAACATTATTTTAGTTTTTTGATCCTAACTGATGATTCATGTCCGGTTTTGATGTTGGTTTTAGTTCATTGGAATTTCAATGGTTTTGATACGATTTTATATTTACGACATTCTAAAAGGTGTCATGTAAAAAGATTATTTACTTGTGTATATAAGAAAAATTCTCTAGTATCTTACCTCTACATGTAACTACAGGTTCGTAACATTCTCATTTTTATTTTAATTTTAAACTACACAATACTTCTACTCTCAGATGCAAACGACGTTCTAATAATGGGCTGACAAAAAATTGGGGTATAACAATTGGGAAGACGTTTACCTTACAAATTCGAACTTTTCTTAAGATGGGCTGGGCAATCATGATGAAGGGAAGAATAAAAAGGGAGGCCCAATCCCAAGAAAGTACTCCCTCCGGGCCTCCGTCCTCTACAAAATCGGACAATTTTTATCAAGAATGTTTCAAGAAATATTTTTTTTTATAAGTTTTTTTTATCTAAAAATATAACATCAATATTTTTTTATTAAAATTCATAAAAATTAATTACACATATATAATTTCGTATCGGTTCAAACGATTATCATGTAATTTGAAACGGATGAAATATAAGTATGTATTGCTGTTATAAATTTACTTATGTATCAAACAACGTAATCAAGCACACGATCAAATAATAAGCAATAACGATGACAATAACACTCTGATTTTAAGTGAGAATTGTTAACACAAGTAATATAAAGTGAGCAAAAAACGATTCAATTCCAATCCAATCAATTCAATTCTTGTTCTAATTTGAATCGTGGTCCGGTTATTTATCCAACGGGAGAGATCTCTAGAGGTGGCTCGATTACCATGTCAGATTGTAATATAAAGATCTTTCTCACGTGAAACCCTAATAGAAAATTCCATACGAGTTAATCTATTGAAAATTTTATATCAGAAATAATATGAAAGACTACATGAATTAATGCTATATTATAAAATGAAAATGTGTATGAATAAATAATATGTATCGATTGAGATATTTAGAATCATGTTCAAGGCTCTGAACTGATTTACAATAAAAGTAAATTTAATCTAAACAAACTTGTATTTATTGATGGGTTTCATAA
The DNA here is from genome assembly GCA_001925005.1 of Drosera capensis. Lineage (NCBI taxonomy): Eukaryota > Viridiplantae > Streptophyta > Magnoliopsida > Caryophyllales > Droseraceae > Drosera > Drosera capensis. The sequence goes on along the minus strand of LIEC01010459.1, from coordinate 68,157 downwards.
TATGATGGTGTTAGCCACCATAATTGTTTCAATAGATGGTATTTTGAACATACAATAGCATTTGCACGAAGAATTCCGGATTTATCGGTTTATCTACTAATCTACACGGAATTCATCGCTGCAAAAAAATGAAATCGAGTCTATTTTGGTTACTGATTAGATGAACAAGGATTGGATTTACACAATTGTTGGTTATCATTTTTACGGTAATATATAGTAGTAAGATAAAGAATACGTACTCCTTCAAATACTACCTGACTAGATTAAGAAGCAGCCAAAATCACAATGCGTGGATCTCTAGTCGCCATGTGCCTTTGAAGCAAATTGAAATAATCTGTACTTTATAGATTAATCAAATCCTAACCAAATCTCTTCCACTTAGTCAGTCGTAAAACATATGGCATAGAGCATAATAATGACAGCACTGAAGTCAGAATTTGCAAAGTCAGGATAAATCTTAAATATCATCAAATAGATTCACCACTTGTATGCAATCAGAATCCAATATATTTAATATTTCTTATATTTAAATTATGAAAAATCGACAGTATTGTTCTACAAGAATCGCTGAGGGTGAAACGTGCAATCACTACCAAAAAAATAATTGCAGTTTTACTGCCACTTGAGATATTGAAAATAATATAGTCACTGATATGAGGGGGCTGTACCTAATTGTACAAGGACAATAAAAAGAAAGCAAATGTACCATGTTCTAGAGTTGAAAAGCTAAGCTGCCAATGGGCATATATCCTTATGGGATCGACATCGTTAAAATATACTCGAGATTGATAAATATTTATGTCGCTAACACTTATATCAAACACGAATATGATATGGTTGAGTGGTTATAGCCCGCATTCTATAAGATCATGAGGACTAGGTAGTATGTAGACCTAACTTTATTTATCAAAACCAAAGGAAAGATGTATTTTTCAATGATAAAAAATTATTTATTAATCGTTTGAATATTTGATAAAATGATATATTTTATATAATATAAATTTTTGATAAAGTTTATCAAATTATCTTTGTTATTAATAATCTTTTTATTATCAATTATAATAATACATTTCAACGATTTAATTTTGAAAACTAAATATCCTTTTTATTGTTACGAAACATTGACGCTATCATCCAATCAATCCAAGTTTACACGCACTCCACCACGAAACGCTTCACCTACTTTTGCTATAATTTTTCACTTTTCTTCTTGTCTTGATTCTAAACTCTAATCATCATCATCATCACTCGTTGTCCATAAACAAATAAAAAATCCACTCTCAACAAAAAGTAAACGCCTTAATTGTTTACATTTTCCCTTTTTATTTCATTTTATTTTACTCTCCACAGACATTTCCCGTTTTTTTTTTTTTCCCAATTGTCTGTGGACATCTTATCGTGAGTCAAAAAACAAAATATACATATTTTTAGTCTTCTTCATCTTCTCTTCATCTCTTTCTCAATGAAAAATGAACGAATGATCAAATAGCATTGGCATGTCTACTCTCTTTTCTTCAACAACACCACCAAAACCAAAACAAACAACAACTTCTTCATCAAAAACGAGCAAGAACCAAAAACATGGACACAAGTGCTCGACACAGGCTTGATGTGGTCGAAGAGATCTACAGGTTGTTGAATGTATTGCCCGCTGATAGGATATTTGGGTCCCAAAGCTGCACTGGAGAGTTCAAGATCTTCTCTGTTTCAACCTTAAGCTGATCAAACTAACTTATAAGCATTGTCATGGAGCATCGTTATGGCTCATATATTAACTCGACAAAAAACGTGGAAGTCTTGTTGCGTACTTGACTGATATAATGATGGCGACGCTGCAAAATTCACAATTTAATGGACGAAAACAATTGATGTATTCACAAATAGAAATACCGCTTTCCAGTACCCGAAGACCGCGACCATAAACTTTCTAACAGCTGAAAAAAAAAAAAAAATGATTCATCTTTAAGCTCCTGTCACCGCACTGTTTTACCTTTGCGGTCGTAGAAATGCAGATTGTGTTCAAGGATTGACACACCTTTTTTCTTTTTTTTTTTTTTTTTTTTTTTTTACGCATTGTTGAAAGTTCTTCCGTCTTTATTTTATCCGGACTTTTAGACTGGAAGAGACTCGATCCACTCTACGATCAGTTTTATCAACTCGACGACAGTAACAAGAAACATCGCTGCGAAATTACCAAGTACGAAATGAGTGAATGACCAAGTCTTCGAATGAGGCAACGGTCGAGTCAATTGCCAGGCAATCCATTAATTCAATTATTGCTTAAAAGAGCCCAAGCTTATGAATATATGGTTCGTTTACAATCACTCAAACCATCATCTTTTTTTTTTACCATTCTCAAACCATCATCTTTTGTCATTGCCATATCCAAAAAAGGATCGATGATCCGCCCGCAACCTGTGATCCTTGAAACCATCGGCAGCTTGGTCCTTGTATTTCTGTTCTGGATTGCACGCACAAAATCAGTGACCTTTGAGTTCACTCCATTCTTGAGAAATGATACGAACCTCTCCTTCGAAGGCGATGCATTGGTCGCTAATGATATTCTCCAGCTCACGGCGAATAGGGTCGATGCAAGCCTTACTGGTAGCAAAGGCAGAGCCAGCTACGCATATGAGGTGCCACTTTGGGATAATGTCACGAATAATCTCACGGATTTCACCACCAGTTTTTCCTTCATCATCACACCATTGCATACCAACAGCTGCGGTGAATCCGGCGATGGACTGTCGTTCTTCATGGCACCCGTCAACGCAAAGATGCCCGTCAGCTCAAGTGGCGGCGGACTTGGCCTAATGACCCCGAAATATTACAATGATACCAGTAAAAACCAAATCGTTGCTGTCGAGATCGATACGTTTCAGAACTATTGGGATCCGAACGCTCTTCATCTGGGCATTGATGTGAATGAGCTAGTCTCTGTAGCCACCACGACACTGGCGGGCATCCCCTACAACGGCTTGACCGGAGAATCTTTCATCACTTACGACTCCACCACAAAGAATCTCAGCGTCTCTCTGTCGTACAGCGATGGACCTGACGGTGATGTCCCAGACGGGTCAGCAAGCCTTTCGTATGGGATAGACTTGAGCACCGTCTTGCCAGAGAATGTTAAGGTCGGCTTGTCTGCATCCACAGGGACATGCATAGAACTCCATGAAGTTTTATCTTGGAATTTCAGTTCAACCTTGCAGATCCGTGAGCCTGCACCAGCACCAACACCAGAAGCTGTTTCTGGTTTTCCTGCAGCAGACACCGGAAGCAATAAGAGCAAACACAAACCACTCATTTCGCCTACCTCAGCGATACTTGGAAGTCTAGCCTTCGCAACTGTAGCTGGCGCATTTGCGTTGTGTTGGTTTACACATTGGCGACGAAGGTCGACGAGTAGAAACCCAAATTTTGAAGTGGATGAAGACTTTGAGGGAACAGCAGGGCCGATGAGATTCACTTATAGAGAACTCAGCCAGGCCACCAACAATTTCCACGTGGCTAGGAAGCTCGGTGAGGGAGGATTCGGAAGTGTTTACAGGGGTTTGTTACAAGATCCCAGCACAGATATCGCGGTCAAGAGGGTGTCTGAGGGATCAAGGCAGGGGAAAAAAGAGTACGTCTCCGAAATCAAGATCATCAGTAGGTTAGGGCACAGGAACTTGGTTAAGCTCCTCGGTTGGTGCCACGAACGAGGGGATCTTCTCCTTGTGTACGAGTTCATGGAAAACGGGAGCCTGGATGCACACCTTTTCGGCCCCAGGCCCCCGCTGCCATGGTACGTGAGGCACAGGATCGCGCTAGGCCTGGCCTCCGCATTGCTCTATCTTCACGAAGAAGGGGAGCAATACGTAGTCCACAGGGACATCAAGTCGAGCAACATAATGCTCGACTCGAACTTCAATCCCAAGTTAGGAGATTTCGGCCTCGCAAGACTCGTTGACCACGACCTCGGCTCCCAAACCACCGTCCTGGCCGGCACAAGGGGCTATCTAGCGCCAGAATGCGCCATCACAGGGAAACCGAGCAAGGAATCGGACATCTACAGCTTTGGAGTCGTTTTCCTGGAAATCGCAACAGGAAAACGACCCCTTTTCAATATCGACAACAGGTTTGTAACGCTCGTGCCATGGGTTTGGAACGTATACGGGAAGGGGAATCTCCTAGAGGTAATCGATCAGACACTTGACGGGGATTTCGGGGAGGAACAAGCCGAGAGGGTGTTGATGGTGGGGTTATGGTGCTGTCATCCTGATCAAACCCGCCGGCCTTCGATCAGGCAGGCATTGAAAGTTCTCAACTTCGAAGCACGAGTACCGACGCTACCGGCTGTGATGCCTGCGTTCGTTTACTATGAGCCTCCGATGCAGATGTCGGGGCTCATTTTTGCGTCTTCTAGTGGTACTTGGAATACCACTGCCAGCTCCGCCGGAGGTGGGATCGCTCCGGCGGCCAGTAGTGGGAACTCCACCGGCTCCGGGCTATAATCCTCCCAACTCGGCAGTGTTGTTTCATATAATGTAAGACGGTTTACATCTCCTCCTCAGATACTCTGATGATGTGATCAGTGCAACGTAGTTGACTGTTGTCGCAGTACTGTTTTTGGTGTTTATGTGCGTCACAAGTCTTGGTGCAGTTTCGATTGTGGTATAATAGTTTATCCAAGACAACGTTGCAGATTGTATTACTCCGTAATTTGTATGTAAAATGTTAGATGTCGTTTGATTGATATTCTTCCATGTTGTCAATACAACACAATGTATTTTGTTATCTGTGTGTTTTCTCAGTATCATTTTACATCTTGTTATGAGAGGATTCGTGGCAATAACTAAATAAAAAAAAAATTCATGATGTTATAATTATTCAATTATAATTATCCTTTGAAAATGATGTATTAATATGTAAGTCTAAATATTTTTCTTTAAATCTCATCTATTTTTGAGATTATTAATGGTGCTTACCTAATTAGCTATTAATTAAACCTAATTATCTTAATTATGTGAAAAAAATTAGGTGTTAATTAATTATTTTAAGTCCTATAAATAGAGCTTAGTTGTAAGGTATTTATGTATATATTTTTTAAGAGAAGAAACCTCTCTTTCTCTCTACATTCTCTCTCTAAAATAATTTAATTATTTTGCTAATTTTGATATTTATCGCCCGACAAAATCAAACCCGATATATCGGCTAATCAGTTCAACCGATTAAAACACTTGTTTTACAACACCTTATCAGCACAAGCTTCTAGTCAGTTGAGATCAAAAACCAAACGAAGATATTTTATTATACTCGTATGTTTTGATTTTGTTTCGATCCATATTATAATAATCTAATGAAAATAATTATGGCTCCATCGCCGGATGAAGTATCATTTTTGTGAAAAGTTATTAATTAGTTTCAATACGTTGATGTGATTTACCTCTTTTATATGGATCACCCGCAAGTTTGACGTGGTTTACTCTTTTTATGTGTTTCACCTGCGAACATTGATGTGGTTGTCCTATTTTATGTGGTTAATCCGTAAATGACAATAAATTTTATATTCCATGTTTATGTGTTTGCACCAAGTGATGAGACTTAACTTTTATATTTTTCATTAAGGTACAATAAACGACATAATAACCTCCAATAATGAAAAATAACAAACAGAATCCAAAATAATCTTAATAAATTGTTGTGCTATTTAGTGTTCTTAGTAGTTCTTAACACTGTAACAATCATTTATTTTATCTTTGTAGTTCAATACATGCTTTGAGAATATGCTAAATAAAAAAAATTATATATATTAGTGAAATTTTATAAAATTTTCTTTATCATTTTACACCTTGTTATGAGAGGATTCGTGGCAATAACTAAATAAAAAAATCTTCATGATGTTATAATTATTCAATTATAATTATCCTTTGAAAATGATGTATTAATATCTAAGTCTAAATATTTTTCTTTAGATCTCATCTATTTTTGAGATTATTAAATGCAGTTTATCTAATCATCTATTAATTAGACCTAATCATTTTAATTATGTGAAAATTTATGTGTTAATTAATCATTTTCAGTCCTATAAATAGAGCTCATTTGTAAAATATTAATGTATATATTTTTTAAGAGAAGAAACCTATCTTTCTCTCTACATTCTCCTTCTAAAATGATTTAATTATTTTGCTAATTTCGATATTTATCGTCCGAAAAAATCAAACCCGATATATCGGCTAATCAGTTCAACCGATGAAAAAACACTTGTTTTACAACACCTTATCAGCACGAGGTTCTAGCGACTTGAGATCAAAAATCAAACGAAGATATCTTATTATATCCGTATGTTTTGATTTTTTTTCGATCCATATTATAATAATCTAATGAAAATAATTATGGCTCCATCGTCGGACGAATTATCGTCTTTGTGAAAAGCTATTAATTAGTTTCAATACGTTGACATGATTTATCTTTTTTATGTGGATCACCCGTAATTTTGACGTGGTTTATTCTTTTTATGTGTTTCACCTGCGAATATTGATATGGTTATCCTATTTTATGTGGTTTATCCGCAAATGAAGATAAACTCTATATTCTATGCTGATGCGCTTGCTCCAAATGACGAGACTTAACTTTTGTGTTTTCTTTAAGGTACAATAAACGACATAATGACCTCCCATGATTGAAAAAATAACATAAAGAATCCGAAATAATCTTAAAAAATTATTATACTATTTAATGTTCTTAGTAGTTCTTAACACTGTAACAACCATTTATTTCATCTTTGTAATTAAATGCATGTTTTAAGAATATACTAAATAAAAAAATTAATATATATATATATATAAGTGAAATTTTATAAAATTTTCTTTATCATTTGTGTAATTTTATAAAATTACAAGTTTTGTTTTTGGTGTTTTGTGATATGTGTTGCGTGTTTCAGATTTTGAAATTTCAATTATGTGAGGGGAATGGACGGTAGGATTTGGTTCGTAATCTAATCGGACAGTGCAGGATGAGTGGGGTGATCGGACGGGTGAAATTCATAGGTGGGGTGAGTGGGTAGATTGTGCATCGTTGGATTGAGAGGAGGTGAGGGGGAGGAATTGGTGTGGTGCGGTGTAGGGGAGGAGGATGGAGACGCGGCGAGATATTGACACGTGGAGGGGAGAGTGTGATGGCTAAGATGTATGGTTGAGCGGTGAGGTGCAGGGTGAGTTACGGTGTGGGTGCGTGTAGGGATTAATTGGTTTAATTTTTGATGAGAATAATTGTGTTTTGAGTTATATTGGCGCTAAAAGGATCTCGCTGACCTTGTTGACTCTAAATTCTTTTGCCTCTTCCTCTCTATTTTATATGCATCTGATATTTTCTGTCACAATATAAGGGTTATTTGATAACGTTTATTAAAATAATAAAAATCAAAATCAATAAAAAAAAATAACAACAAAATTAAAAAAACTTTATTTTTGTAAATAAAATCTTGATCATGGTTTTATAACAAGTGATTTTACACATGATCAAACATCGATTTAGTTTCTTGATCCTAGCTGATGATTCATGTCCGGTTTTAATGTTCGTTTTTAGTTCATTGGGATTTCAATGATTTTGATACGATTTCATTTTTACGACATTCTAAAAGCTGTCATGTAAAAAGATTGTTTACTTGTGTATATAAGAAAAATAATTCTCTAACATCTTACCTCTACATGTAACTACAGGTCGGAACATTCTCATTTTTATTTTAATTTTAAACTACACAATACTTCTACTCTCGGATGCAAACGACGTTCTAATAATGGGCTGACAAAAAAATTGGGGTGTAACAATTGGGAAGACAAACACCTTACAAATTTAAGATGGGCTGGGCAATCACGATGAAGGGGAAGAATAAAAAGAGAGGCTCAAGCCCAAGAAAGTACTCCCTCCGGGCCTCCGTCCTCTAAAAAATCGGACAATTTTTATCAAAATGTTTCAATATATAAATAATTTTTTTTCTGATACGTTTTTTTATCTAAAAAAATACAATATCAATATTTTTTATTAAAATCCATTAAAATTAAACACACAATTTGTATTGATTCGAACGATTGTCATGTAATTTGAAACAGAGGGAATATAAGTCCATGTATTGCTGTTACAAATTTACTTATGTATCAAACAACGTAATCAATCACACGATCAAATAATAAGCAATAACGATGACAATGACACTTGTGACTTAATGTGAGAATTATTAACACAAGTAATATAAAGTGAGCAAATAACGATTCAATTCCAATACCAATCAATTCAATCATTGTTCTAACCTGAATCGTGATTCTGTTATTTATCCAACGGGAGAGATCTCTAGAGGTGACTCGATTACCATCTCAGATTGTATTATAAAGATCTTTCTCGCGTGAAACCCTAGTAGAAATTCCCATGCGAGTTAATCTATCGAAAATTTTATATCAGAAATAATATGAAAGATTACATGAATTAATGCTAGATTATAAAATAAAAATGTGTATGAATAAATAATATTTATCGATTGAGATATTTAGAATCATGTTCAAAACCTTGAACATGATTTACAACAACAGTAAATTTAATCTAAATAAACTTGTATTTATTGACGGGTTTTAGCCACCATAATTGTTTCACTAGATGGTATTTTGAACATACAATAGCATTTGCATTAAGAATTCCGGACTTATCGATTTACCTACTAATCTACACGGAATTCATCACTGAAAAAAATGAAATCTGAGTCTATTTTGTTTACTGATTAGATGAAGAAGGATTGGAGTTACACAATTGTTGGTTATCATTTTTACGGTAATATATAGTAGTAAGATAAAGAATACGTACTCCTTCAAATACTACCTGACTAGATTAAGAAGCAGCCAAAATCACAATGCGTGGATCTCTAGTCACCATGTGCCTTTGAAGCAAATTGAAATAATCTGTTCTTCACAGATTAATCAAATCCTAACCAAATCTCTTCCACTTAGTTGTAAAAAAATATGGCATAAGAGTATAATAATGGCAACACTAAAGTCAATGATATATACGAGGATAAATCTTAAACATCATCGAATGGATTCACCACTTGTATGCAATCAGAATCATTATGGTGGCCAGAAGTTACGCAGTAAGAAGATGCCAATCTTCCCATTTTAAGTGGAGTATAAGATGAGGAATGCAGAAATGTTCAGTGCAGTCACGTTATCATACTCATTTTAATATTTTTTTGGGATACTTTTGAATCCTAATTAATTATTGATTTTTTATGGATCTCAAATCATCGGATTGGAGGGAGGGTATAAAATGAATTTACAAACCAATATATTCAACGTTTCTTATATTTAAATTATGAAAAATCGATAGTATTGTTCTACAAGAATAGCTGAGGGTGAAACGTGCAATCACTACCAAAAAAATAATTGCAGTTTTACTGCGATTTGAGATATTGAAAATAATATAGTGTCACTGATATGTGGGGGCTGCACCTAATCGTACAAGGACAATAAAAAGAAAGCAAATATACCAAGATCTAGAGTTGAAAGGGTAGCTAAGCTGGCAATGGGCATATATCCTTATGGGATCGACATGATTAAAATATACTCGAGATTGATAAATATTTAGGTCGTTAACACTTATGTCAAACACGAATATGATATGGTTGAGTGGTTATAGCCCGCATTCTATAAGATCATGAGGACTAGGTAGTACATGAATGAATAGACCTAATTTTATTTACCAAAACCAAAGGAAAGATGCACTTTCAAATAAATAAAATCGATTATCATTCGTTCGAATCTTTAATAGAACTATTTTTTTTATGTAATATAAATTTTTGATAAAAAATCATGAATATACCTGTTATTAATAACCGTTTTAGCATCTGTTTCAATGATACATTCGCTGACAGTTTAATTTCGAAAACTGAGTACCCCTTTTATTGTTATGGACTCACACAAAGATAGACACTACCATCCAATCCAAGTCTACGCGCACTCCACCACGAAACCCTTCACCTACTTTTGCTATAATTTTTCACTTTTCTTCTTGTATTGATTCTAAACTCTAATCATCATCATCTATCACTCATTGGCCATAAAGAAATAAAAGTCCACTCTCAACAAAAAAGTAAACGCCTTGATTGTTTACATTTCCCCTTTTTATTTCATTTTATTTTACTCTCCACATACATTTCCCGTTTTATTTTTTTCCCAATTGTCTGTCGACATCTTATCGTGAATCAAAGAACAAAATATACATATTTTTAGTCGTCTTCATCATCTCTTCATCTCTCTCTCGATGAAAAATGAAGGAATGATCATGTAGCATGGGCATGTCTACTCTCTTTTCTTCAACACCACCACCAAAACCAAAACAAACAACAACAACTACTTCATCAAAAACATGAGCAAGAACCAAAACATTACAATGCAACATGACTGGACCAATCTCACATCTCCCATATCTTTTTCCTCTTCCTCGACAACGATCTCTTTGATTGCCCCCCAAGTATCAACGACTTACAAACAGGTCACGGGTCATCGAGGATCGTCGATGACCCGTCGGTTGTTCATCTTGTTTATCTTGCTATTCACGTTTCGGCTATCTCACCAGCAGCAGGGATCATGTGATAGTCAAGATGAGGCGTCGCTCATCGCCATGGCAGCGCAACTGGCGCCGCTTACCTGGAGCACTAGCACGAGCTGCTGCGGATGGGAAGGGATCACCTGCGACGAGGCCGGGAACGTGATCAGGGTTTGGTTGCCGCATAAGGGATTGAAAGGGAACATATCAGCCTCTATGGGGAATCTAAGGAGCTTATCCGGGCTCAATCTGTCGGGGAATTCGATATCTGGGTCGATCCCGGATGGTGTTTTCGGGTCCTTGGATCGCCTCGAGGTGTTGGACTTGAGTATGAATTCGTTGGATGGTGATTTCTCATCTGTTTTTGGAGTTTCAGGGAATGGAAATGATGGCTTTGCTGGTGCAATTCAGGTTGTTGATATATCAAGCAATCAGTTTCATGGGGTTATTAAGCCTGGGATCTTTGCTTCAGCGACGAATTTGACAGCGTTCAATGCGAGCAACAACGAGTTCTCTGGACAGATTCCTCAGACGATCTGTGAAACCTCTCCTCGGCTTGTATCCATGGACTTCTCCAGCAACAACTTCAGCGGTCAGATTCCGGTGGGGATAGGAAACTGCTCGAGGCTCGAAACATTCAGAGCGGGGTTCAATTCGCTCTCTGGGCAGTTCCCGGATGGTATATATAGCCTCAAGTTGTTGCAGGAGTTATCTGTTCCAGCAAATGATATCTCGGGGAGCATCGGGGATGGGATTGCTAATCTTATCAATCTGGTACTGATTGAGCTATACTCTAATGATTTGTCGGGGACAATACCCGTTGATATCGGGAAGTTATCGGAGTTGGAATATATGCTGCTCCATGTCAACAACCTCAGCGGTCCGATCCCTCCCTCTTTGATGAACTGCACGAAGCTAGTCAAGCTTATCATAAGGGTCAACTCCCTCACCGGAGATATCTCCACCCTTAACTTCTCAGGACTGATCCGGCTCCAGACCCTGGACCTAGGGAACAACTACTTCTACGGAAATTTGCCTGATAGTATATATAATTGCAAGTCCTTGACAGCGTTCAGGGTTGCCGTCAATAATCTGTCAGGGGAAGTGTCTCCAAAGATGGCTGCATTGCCGTATCTATCTTTCCTCTCGCTTTCTAACAATACCTTCACCAATGTAACAGGGGCGCTCAAGATCTTGGCAGGTTGCAAGAATCTCAACACCCTCACGTTGTCAAAGAACTTCTATGGTGAGACATTACCAGTTGATGAGAGCGCAATAGGCATAGAGGGGTTCGAGAAAATACAGATTCTTGCTGTTGGAGACTGCAACCTGATCGGCGAGGTCCCTTTGTGGCTAGCTAATCTCAGGACTCTTGAGGTTCTTGACTTGTCTTACAATCAGCTCCAAGGAACTGTCCCGGATTGGCTTGGGAATCTAACAAATCTGTTCTATATCGACTTGTCGAACAATCTTCTTTCAGGAGAGTTCCCTTTAAACCTCACTGGACTACCGGCAATGATATCAGAGAAATACGCAGAAAAATTGAGCTACGGCTACCTCGAACTCCCTGTCTTTGTTGCTCCCAACAACACGAGCAGGCAGCAGTACAATCAGCTCGCTAACCTGCCACCTGCAATTTACCTCCAAAACAACAGCTTCGGAGGCATTATCCCCACGGCGATTGGTCGGCTACAAAATCTTCATGTGCTTGATCTTAGCAAAAATGACTTCGTCGGCACCATACCAACACAGATATCGAACCTGACCAACATAGAGTACCTTGACTTCTCCCAGAACAAATTGACAGGTGACATCCCGACATCGCTCAACGGTCTGAATTTTTTGTCGAAGTTCAATGTGTCGTTTAATAATCTCCAAGGGGAGATTCCATCAGGAGGTCAGTTCAATACATTCCCTGAAACCAGCTTTGAAGGGAACCCAGCGTTGTGTGGCATGATCCTCAACCGGTCTTGTTCCAGTCCTTCCCCGGTCACTCCTAACTCGATTGGCAGGAAACCGCTGAACAAGAGGTTATTCGTGGGTGTTGCAGTCGGTGTCTGCTTGGGCCTCTTCTTGCTTATCATGGTCCTGGCATTCTGGATATTGTCAAAGAGGCGGATCCTACCAGGAGGCGAACCTGACAAGATCGAACCAGAAATGAATCATTACTATTCTAGCTCCCATGAGGTTTGCAAGGATACAAGTTTAGCCATAGTATTCCACAACACTACCAATGAAATCAAGGATCTGTCAATAATTGATCTACTGAAAGCCACGGACAATTTCAACCAGGAAAACATCATCGGCTGTGGAGGGTTCGGCCTGGTTTTCAAAGCAACTTTAGAAAATGGGATGAAGCTCGCCATCAAGAGACTTTCAGGAGACATGTGTCTAATGGAAAGGGAGTTCAAAGCCGAGGTTGAAGTCCTCTCCATGGCACAGCACAAGAACCTAGTGTCCCTGCTTGGCTACTGTGTGCACGACGGTTTTCGCCTGCTGATATACACTTACATGGAAAATGGAAGCCTAGACTACTGGTTGCATGAGAGAGCTGATGGGCCGTCACTACTCGACTGGCCAACACGGCTCAAAATAATTCGTGGTGCAGCTCGTGGGTTAGCTTACATGCACCAGATATGCGAACCACACATAGTCCACAGAGATATCAAGTCGAGCAACATTCTCCTCGACGAGAATTTTGAAGCTCATTTAGCTGATTTTGGTTTGTCAAGACTCATTCTTCCCTACCGCACCCATGTCACAACCGAGCTAGTTGGCACACTGGGCTACATTCCACCAGAGTACGGCCAAGCTTGGGTCGCCACTTTAAGAGGAGATGTATACAGTTTTGGGGTAGTGATGCTTGAACTTCTAACCGGGAGGAGGCCTGTCGATATATGCAAAGCCAAGACATCAAGAGAGTTGGTCGCCTGGGTACAGCAAATGAGAAATGAGGGGAAGCCCGAAGAGATATTTGATCCAAACCTGAAAAACAAAGGCTTCGAAGAAGAGATGCACCAGGTCCTCGATGTTGCCTGCTTGTGTATCAACCATAACCCTTTAAAGAGACCAACCATTCAAGAAGTGGTTAATTCAATCAGGAGAGTACAGTCCCATACACAGATTCCGATACCAGAGGATAACCATGAAGCGGGAAATAGGTAACCACTGGTGAGAGCTTTTCGAATAACAAGCGAAGCATTTACGACTAAGTAGTTTTTTCGCTTCATGTCATAGATGTGCATACTACATAGCCGTGTATATTCTTTTTGTTCCCATGATTCTGAATAATATACATCTGGCATTGTCATCAAAGTGCCCAGATACCATTGTTATTCAAACAACCACATGCTACCAAATACACCAGCATCAAAAGGGAGCATTATAACTGCAATAATCTGCGTTTCGAGTTTAGTATATGAGATTCCTAGTTCCTACAAGCTAAATTAAACTGTAACTAGTTTGGAAAGACTATAAGCTAATTGCAGAACTACATGTTACCTTATTGGAATTTAGAACCATAGATTAACATACTGAGATCGCTAATTACTTGCAGGAACCGAGGCGCAGAGTAACTGTGGCTAACATAAATCGAACTCAAAGGGAACAACAATTAACTCGTTAAAAGTTAGCAACAAATTTACAAGATTCATGGAAAATTCATGTGAGAGCAAAAGTTAATTATCAGTATTCTGTGCCAAAAAAAAAAAGGCACTTGACTGCTGTTCACATAGAGTGCAGATATTTCCAGAAAGCTAGCCTGATATGGATTCCTGTCAATATTTCTGATGTTGAAACTTTCAAAGTTTATTTTTCCTGTAGAAAAATACAAATTAGCTGATAACATAACGATAGCAATTGAAGAAATTGACTAGAAAAACAAGCGGCCAATGTAGTAATGTTGACATTATATCATGCTCTGGTTGTAAAGTATGAATGCTTGTATCGTCCATGTTATTTATTATGTCAAAGTCAATGCTGCCCCTGGGCAATTATAATGACATTTATATTGCTGCACATGTGAGGTAAGATTAAGCAATAGCATGAAAAAAATAAAGACAGAAACAAAGGAAGTATTGACTTCAGATATGTCCTCCATGAGATGATACCCAACAAAACGTACACTTGTACAGTGATTTCAAAAAGTCACTGAGTTATGAGTTGAAGATGAAGAACAAATATTGAGAATTGAGACAATATCATCCGCGGAAGTATTCGTCCCGAAGACGTCGAATTTCACCCAGTGCAACTCGTCGAGATATTTTGCTTCTTCTACACCTCGAAGACTTTACTGATCAATGTAAGTCAAGTTCAAGTTCAACTGATGATCGGAGAAGGAGCTCTGGCTCAGCAATTCCCCTGCCACAACAACTATTTGAACCAGATCTATTGTAACAAAATTCTAGCCTACCTATCCGAAGAGGGAATTTCTTCATCAGTTATACCAATCAAAACATTATGTTTACTCAGGTTCGAGTTCATGGATTAAGACACCCATGACATCAATGTTTGACCAACGAACCAAACACAACCCATCATCCTAACTCAACAACTGTCTTATGGCTGAATAATAGCCTCGTTTCCTGTTTTGACTGTAACAGAACTGTCTTGTACCATTATACCAACAGCACTCGCTCGAATACCAACAACTTCTCATAAAAAAAAAACTATCACTTGAACCACACACCTAGAAAGGTCTGTGACACCAGAAACCAATCCAAGAAGAGAACACTTTTCATACAACCGAGGTTGGTCACCTGGTGGGCCTTCATAAATTTTGGCCAGCTTTGAGGAATGAAAATGCGTGGAAAGTGATTGTAAAGTACCCATCAAAGCATCTATCCACATTCCACATACATGATCATGATAAGCATATTGTCAAATAATATCAGTCAATGATAAACTATGCGTGTATACTAGGCTCTATATTAGAGTAGAGTTGTCCACATGGGACACTTCAAACAGCGAGTTTGAATAGTTATATCAAATATGGTTTGAACTTTGAATAGTAGCACTGGGGTCATATAACATGATCAACAAGTTGGACGATCTAGCAAAAGGAAAAATGAACAAGATTCAGTACTTCCAAAAATGATAAGGTAGACTAACAACCAACAATCCTCGCTCTCCGTGTTCCTTGAAAATCTATACTAGGTTGGGGGCTGAGGAGGAGACTCCGTTCCAAAAGTTCTACACTGATACGGACAGACCCTTAGACGCCAATAGACTCACCCTACCTAGACTCCTTAAGGAACCAGACTTCAACTCATGACTTTATCAAGTACTAGATATCCCTTTGAACGATAAATGTTAAACGTTCACTTATTCCAAAAAGATAAGTCTCTCAGAATGAAGAGTCCCTCGAAACTCAAGGTAGTCTATTACACTAAATTTCACGGAACTGATGCAGATTTTCCGACATCATAGAACCATTGGTTACGACGATCACATAGCTCATCAACAAAATTTGTTCTTAGGAACAAACTTTAGACAAAAAGGTCCCTAAATATCATCTGTTTCTCCACACGTTCTCCTTAGGCTCGATATGGACCATGCATTAGGTTGCTAGCCAACCTAAGCGCTAAACAAAAGAGTTCTTAGGATTACGACAAATTCTGCTCCGATACAATGTTCAGAAACCAATAGACTATAATTCTTGATCAATACAAAGATATAATGCAACGATTACGCTAACGTAAGACTAACCTACCTCGACAAACTCTATCATAATTATATCATTATCACACATCGCTGGTCAATAATATCTTAATTTCGACAAAATGAAAATTGTCTCCAACTTCAAAATCAAAGCGTTTCATTCATCACAGATCCGGATTCGAACCAATACCGAGAATTCAAATGCCAAAAATCACCAAAGATAAAATCGTGATCGAAAAATATGAAATTCAGCAAAATCAACGAGAAAACATACGGCGATTTGGCCCTAATTTCTTCGCCGGCGATGTTGGACTTGAAACTCGAGAGTTCGTCGTCGCCGGAGCCCGACCTCGTTGGAAATGAAAAGTGAGTCTACGTCCCATTTGAGATGGTATTTTTGGTGATTAGCCCATTTAAATTTTGATCTTGGCCCATTATTACATGTACTTTTCGGCCCAAAGATGCCCAACTTGATAGACGGTCCATCGTTCGAAACGAGATGGTTTACACTTGTACCATTTTGCGTGTCAGCGAGTGATAGGCTGGAGGGAGACGAGATGTTTTTTGTAAGGGTGTGGAGTGATTTTAATGTAACGAATAACATGTTATATGTTTTGTATGTCATATTTTATTTTTAATGTATAAAAAAATAAGTTAATAAGATCTTTATAAAAAAAAGAGTTATAAGAACCTCGAACTGCATAAACAATAAAAAAGATATAATTCTAATATCCATTTTTGTGTTGAAATAGATTGTTTATGAGAAATACAATTCTTGCTCGAGAAAACTAACGTATGTTTATAATGAAAAGAGCATATTAGATAGCATTGATCCAAATTCTTATTACTCATTGACCAGCGGTTTAAAAATGGAATTTGGAAAAAAAACGTTGGAATAGTTATTTTGATCCAAATAACATCATTTTCAACACAATCAACTAACAAATGACTCCTAATGAGTTGCCGGTTAGATTTTATCCTAGGAAGATTATGAACACAAATATTTTATATTGATTGACCCTTCATCTTTTTGTCAAAAGATATTTAATAATCTTTCATTTCCATAATTATTGCAGTATATATATATATATATTATTATTCTATACGTATCAATACAAGTTTCATTTTCGTATTAAATCATATCTGATTGTTTCGAAATATGTATTATGTTAAAATATGCAATTTATATAATCGTTGATGTTTCGCGATAAATTTATAAAAAAAACACGTTTGATCGTTGTTGCACGCGTATCAAATTTTACATCAACACACGCGTGCAAAGTCAAAACGTTGGAATAGTTTTGAGACAAAGGGAATAATTGACTGACAGTTACTTGTTAATGATTATAGTATATCCCTATACAAAATGAAGTATCTTTCTAATTATTCATCCGCGATGATTGTTCAATGTTCATAATAATTAAAACAAGGATAACATTGATGTCATTGATTTACAAGACAAAATATCATATTCCCTACCTATATATTATAATCACATATTGACTAATCGTTCATATCTATTTGATTTTTCTATTTATCGACTATCATTTTAATTTCATATCAACTTGTAGGAAATATAAGATTTTGGTAACATATACATAGGAAAATCTTGTGTTTACATCGAAAATAAAATACTAGCAACATTCTGAAAATTACATCGTAATAACATTGATGAAAACAGCAATGACTCAAAATGTAACATTAGCATTGATTTCACCTCCCATCGACACCAAAACCCAAAAGCAAAAACTAACCAAAAAGATCTCCACTTCTTCACCAATACAAACCCCACAGTCAATTCAATCACAGAAGTCACTCAAGCTGCTCAACTCCTCCCCTCAAATCCTCAATGGAACCCGACAAATCATCCTCGATTCCAATCCCAAGTATCAGCAGAGAACGGGATCGAGAGCTTCTGATACCAGTCGCCGACTCTCCCATCATTGATGATGATGACGCAGCCAAGCCCACAGCTTCAGTTTCAGCCTCGCATCATTCGGGCCGCGAGGTGAGATGAAGTTCGGGTTTTTTTTGGGTTGGGTGATGTGGGTTTTGGGTTAATTTTAGTTTGTTTGGGTTTGATTTTTGTGGGTGTTGCTTGTTTTGGGGTTTTGGGTTGTGGGGTTTTCTTGGACTGTTGATTTTGCAGCTTTAGGGTTTCAGTGCTTCAGATTGAGCTGATTTTTACGTAATGTGTTGAATATTGTTGTAACGATTATACTGTCAATGTTGTGTTTGAGGACCGTGAAGAGAGTACGGAGGTGCGGTTTGTGAGGAAAAGTTCAAATAATGTACGTTGCTAGAAGCGTCTCATTGCGTTTAGGCCAACTGTTTCTTGCGGAACTGAGCTATGGGTCACTGAGTAGATTGAGTAGACTAATTGATTTTCTTGCGGAATTGATTAGGGTCTCTCAGATGTGACATGAGAATTAGGGTTCATGAACCGAGGAGAGCTGATTGTTGCAAATTGCAACATAGTTAAATGTGTGTAAGCTTTAGTGTAGTTTATTCATCATTCCCTTGACAATAGTGCCATATTTATCCTCTAAAGTTGAACTCAAAACCAAGTTTCAATGAGTAGAGTAACCGAGAATCTTATAGTAATTGTTATGGGATCTCAAACTCCAATGCGGGTCTGTTATTCTCAAGGTGCCTCCTCAAGCGAATGCTTTTTTTTGGGATCGAAGTTTGGACATGTAATGTGGGTGACGTAGAGTGATTAGACCGTCAGACCCAATGAGCTCTGATTCCAAATTATACCTTTAATTTCTAACTCATAACCAATGAAAATGAATGGAGTGCTTGCTTTCAATAGATCTGAGCCACTGAGATGGCAGATTTGTTCGATGAACAAACATGGACTTTAGTGGTGGGAATTTCTGATTGCTGCCCTTTGTCCTCCTGGTTACTGTTTATGATTACAAATTCATTTCTTTCTCTAAACTAGACAGTAGCATTATTCCTAGGCCAGGTTCATGTAGTCCTGGTACTTATATTCATCACGAGATAATTATACTATGAAATCCATATGTTGTAACCCTTAATGCTATTGGGGAGATTTTCAAATGCTGTGAAACGGATGACCGCATGCTGAAATCCACCAAAAAAAATAAAAAAAAATCACTAGGACCCCACCCCAACCTAGTTTTTGGGTCCGTTTTGTGTTTGTTTTTCTGTGTAATGTGTATTAGGGCGTGGGGCAGGCTCTAATTGTATTGCATTTTAACTGCAGACATTTTACAAAGTTATCAGGAGCTGGGCGTCGAAGAAGTTCATGACTGGATGGTATGTCTCTTTAGTTCATTCCCATAACTCTGGTGTATGAGATTAATTGCACGTTCTTCTCTGTTTTTTCTGCTGAATTGATTATGGGGCTTAGGAAACTTCGTTCCATATTATAATGATCTTTTTAATATCCAGAGGAAGTAATGATGACGGGAAAATAGCTTCTTCACGAGATTTGATTTTATTGCCTTTTGGTGTTTCCAAATTACTTGCTTAGTGTATTACCATAAGAAGACACTTATGAAGTGGATCAGAGAATTTTGTTGGTCTGATGAGTTCTGTCAGCTCGTGTACTCCGAGAGTTCACTGAGACATGAGGTGCTTTGGCTGATATTGAGTTTGGACTTGGTGTGCCAGTTTAGTACATTACATTCAACTCAATGGTGTTGATTTTGAATTTACAAGTTTATGGGCTGAATGGAGAATTATAGTTTTATAAATTCCAATGCATATTGAGCCTCATTCGCCTACACAACTAGTATACATTGTTTGTGCTATCTTGCTGAGATAGAAATTATTATGTCCTTGAATTTGGACATTTCCCATAAAAGAAATGCTAACAAAAGTCGCTCTCTTCAATAGCTTGGAAACTTTCCCCATCCATCAGGTTGTTTTTAATGGATTCCATGTTCTTTGGTGGTAACTGCCTTGATCCAACGGATGAAAGGAATAGATTAAAAGAGATGGCACAAGTGGCTGTCCCTAGCGTCCCTCTTCACATAAGTACAACTTACTTAGGATCAGTATTCTGTCAATTGGTGTTTGTTTCTAATTAAAGGCCGACATCTTGATTCACTTATGTATTTAGAAATGAGGTTTAAGCTCTTTGTGGTTTATCACTTTATCTATCCATCACCGTAATTTAAACACCACGTTACAGTTACTGGTTCCTTTTGTGCTTATTAATCACCACTACATCACGACAGGTAATCTTTTCTTTTATCCCTTGGTTGTGGTTAGGAATCTGGCAAACCTATGGCTAAAATGATGAGAGACAGCATACTTTTTAGATGTCTTTTACCATGGTTCAAGATTTCGCACCCCATTTGTGAGGTGCGGCCTTGAATAGTTTTTGTGCATCAACTACTTTGGAGGTAGTAGAAATTGATGAGGTGACTGTACGTGGACATTTATGGCTGAGAAATGTTGTCTCCACTGGTAGGAAAACATGTAGTATGAGGTGACATTGTAAGGATTATGCCTGGGGTGCTCGCGATAGTTAATAAAGTTAAGCTGGAGATATGTAACTAGTATACAAGTAGCTAAGCTTATGGAGTTCAGAGATTCATCATAAATTGAACAGTTATGCAGCATGCGTTCCTATAAAGTTATAGAAATGATGTGGTAAGTGGGTACATTGCAAGTATATGGAAGAAAATGTCGTGTTGGGGGAGAAGACATGGGCGTCTTGGAGCAATGCAATAGGCTTCTGTTGCTTGTCAGAGGGTTAGACTTTGAGTAGAACTAACTATGCTGAACTTCGAGACCAGCATCAATGTCTCCTCTGAGAATGCACACGAGAGATACAGAATAAAAAATTTATGCAGCAATCCTTTCTGAAGAATCCACCCAAAAGGGATGAACGTTTTTTTTTAATCTAATATTTTGAGGCGGCATACATAAGAAATATAACTTACAATCACTTTTAGACACATACGAGCAAGCGTTCAGGTCGATTCATTGCGTATGGCATAATTCAAGGAATTCACAAGCTTGGCTACGTCTACCTATGTGGCATGGAAAACATTCCATTTTCTTTTTGATTTGTTCCATCTGATATAGCTTCCATTGCTGATAGCTGACTATTCTTTGTTTTGCAGTGTGATCCTATTTCCAATTGCTGTTACTTTCTATATTACCTGGTGGTTCATACGCTTTGTGGATGGTTTTTTCTCTCCGATATATGTGCACCTTGGCATTAATATCTTTGGTAAGAACAATAGCCTATCTTGGTTTCATGTGCTGTTTGCTGTCACTAGTTCTCCTGATGGATTGAGATACCAGGGTAAATCTGCAACAAAAAAAAAATAGTGAACGAGGAGAAAGTTCTGGTGGAGACTGTGGAACGCATTAACTTTGATTTTCCTTGGTGTTTAAACTGTAATCAACTTAGATCTTACTCTGAAATTGAAACAAAACCGTATGATGTTAAGATTTATATAATTAATGTATACATGCTGAAATCAAAAGAAAGTAATAGAAGTCTAGGCTTAGGCAACCACCTTTTTTTTTGGTATGGTGGCATAGGCAACCACTGTTACTTGCAGTAATAACAACAAAAAATACATAAATATAGTTTGATGACAGCAAGTTTATATATCTATTTGGTTGACATATATGTCAATTTTCTTCCGTTCTATTACGGTTAGTAAATGCGAAATTGCTGTGGAATATGGAGTCATTTTCAATCAATTCCATCTATTGACATTTGGATCAATTCCATCTATTCTTTGTCTGTGCTGTGAATTTCCTATCATGATGTTTTTGTAGGTCTTGGTTTCATAACGTCGATCACTTTCATCTTCTTGGTCGGCGTATTCATGTCATCATGGTTGGGAACTTCTGTCTTGAGCCTTGGCGAGTGGTTCATAAAGAGGATGCCATTCGTCCGCCTCATTTACAATGCTTCAAAGCAAATCAGTTCTGCAATTTCTCCTGGTATGCTTCTGAACTCTCCTGCTTGTGGCTGTTTCTGAAGCACAGCTTAAAAACATGATGTTGTCCGATGCATTGTATTTGTACAGATCAGAACTCACAGGCGTTTAAGGAAGTGGCGATTATCAGGCACCCACGAATAGGAGAATATGCATTTGGGTTCATTACCTCATCTGTGACTCTTCAGGTATTATCCTTGGTTGTTGTCAACTTGTACCTCTAAATCTTCCTCTTGAAGGGAAATAGGCATGAGGAAAGAGCAATGTCCAGTCTAACTGACAAAAGCACAGTACTGTCTCTTAATGCAGTCATCGATGATATCAAATGATTCTTGTTCGTCTTTTTGTAAATACAGTATTCGGATATATAGTTGTGATATAAGAACCTCTTTACACTGTGCAATCGAAGCCCATGTTTCCATGTTTTAATTTATTGCGACAGAATTATGCTGGCGATGAGGATCTCTGCTGCGTCTATGTTCCAACTAATCATCTATACATCGGCGATATCTTCCTGGTCAACTCCAAGGATGTTATCAGACCAAACCTTTCGGTTCGTGAGGGCATTGGTAAGTGTTCCTTATAATAAGATAAATTATCCCCTTTCTCCGTATCACACTACGAGCCTGCATTGACTACATAGTTCATGTGGATTTTTTTCCCCGACTGCAGAGATCGTTGTGTCCGGGGGAATGTCAATGCCCCAAATCCTGTCGACGGTAGAGCCTCAGATTAGCCATGTCGATAGAAGTAGACTGAGCCGAAGCTGATGTCTTCCCACTATATACATAAAGATTCGTCGTTCCTTCACGTTGGAAATTCGATTATATTCCAAGGCGAATCCGCATGTTTTTACGTGTGCTTGTGTTCATATTTTCAGTAAACAGGACTAGGATGTTGGTATTCAACGTTTGTAAGGTTTGCTTGCATTTTGTATCATCAGTGTTTGTAATTCCCCTTGGATGCGTTGCTCGAGCGTTCATCGATCTCTTGTTCGCCAACTCCTATTTTCCTTGGCAATGGGCATTACAGCGTATTCTTCATCTTTTGTCATCCTTTGCTGCTTAATGTATGTCATTTACTGTTAGAGTTTTTGTCCTTTCAAATCTTTTTTAATTTCAAGTAAATTCTTCAAATCTTTATAATTTCAAATTGTTATGTGATCAAAATCATTGTTAATTTCAAATTTGTTTATTTTGTCAAATCATTATTAAATAAGATTTCGAGAGAATAATTTGAAATTATGAAAATTTGAAAAATTTATATGACAAAAATCTTTATTGTTAATGATGTTTCAAGTATGATCCATACGATAAGACGGTCGAGCCATACCAAGAAATCGCACTCAATACGCATGTCCCATTTGATAAGTATCCTTGCACATTGTAAACAATACTTTGGGTTAAAGACAGAAAACTGATTGTAGGGATAAAGGACCCTACGGATCACACGCGGACCAAGCGATGAGGTATTGATGTTAGAGGAATGCTAATTGTAATAGTTTGCTGCCACGCACGTTGCGTGGAATATTGTATTTCTATTTAGTTTTTTTTATACTCGGGATGGTATAACATTAATATTAGTTAAATGGTAAAAAAACATTAATATTAGTTAAAAATAATATATGACCTCTAAATTGTTCTAATTGAATAGAAATACATACTTTATGGAAAAAAAATGTCCAACTCTAAATAACATTAAAAATTTAAAAACATATATTTGATTATGATAAATAACTATTGTCATGATAATGAAATCGAGAAAACATTATAAACAGTGTTGGCTCCTCCTTAAACTTGTTTTTTTCAACTGTTGTGATGAAATACAATAGACGAAGAGTTCTTGTGTGACTGCAAATGTATTGATATGCGAGAATCGTCTTTACTTTCTTTAAGATCTTTTTTGTGTTGTGTTTTGTTATCTTCTATTTTCAGTCTGATGCTTTCTGTTACTCAATTGCTTCGTTATTTCATGTCGTATATCTTACTGACAGTGTACCCCTCGCCTGGGTTTTTCATGTTGTAACCCGTTATCTTGATTTGAAAAATTCGTCGTTGATCCACTATCATCTTAATCATTTTATGGGGTAATTGAAGTTCCTGCAAACTCTTACCTTTTTGTCGTCTACTATTAATTGGATCCCTGAGATACCCATCAGTTGTTCGTCTTCTCTTTCTAACTAGACCACTGTGGTGTTTTCTGTGTTGTCTTCGATCTCCACAATTATTTTATACCTGCTCAAGTATATTTATTATTAGTAAAATTATGTAATAGAGAGAGACATAATCGATTTTATTTTATTGCATATTATCAATGCTAATAGGGATTTTGATATAGACAAATGTTTATTTTGACCATAAATAATAACAATTTGTTAAAATTTAGTAATATTACTCCGATGATAGTTGTGATATATTATCTTTATGTGATAAATCAATGAATACAAGAATATCACATATCAATGGATACAAAAGTGCCACATTAAATGTTTTTTTATGGTTGAATTTGTACATCAAAATTTATGGATATACATAAAATAGCTTTCGCAATTTTTGTAGTCAAATATAACATAAGATTTGACTAATGACAAAATCTGTCATGAGTTTTGTTGCCCATTGGAGTGTCTTGTTTCTCAGTCATTGTCACAATATAGCTACCACAAGCCATATACATGCTCTTTTAATGTATTTCTGATTTGAGCAATTATCGTAAGCCATGATGTTTTCCATTTGTTTCATTTTAATACTGACACTTCGTAAAAACATTATAGTACCATGGAAAAACGTCATGATGCTTCCCATTTGTTTCATTTGATTACTACTAATGCACGTTACGTGGATTTTTTTTACGATCAATTTATATTTTTATATGTTAAATAATGACGTTGTTTATGATTATTTTTATATGTTCACATGCTAATTAAATTATATGTTGTTATTTTGATTGTGTTAATTAAGATGTTATTTGTTCGTAAAGGATTTGTAGAAAGGATTGTTTCGATTTTTTGTCATAAATATTATAAAGTCTTTATATATTTTTTAATAAAATTTTACATTTGAAAAGATTGATGCGCCTTTTTGTGACCATTTTTATATTTTTATACATTAAATAATAACGTTATATATATATGTGTGTGTGTGTGTGTGTGTGTTAATTAATTTATGTGTTTTTATTTTAATTTGGTTAATTAAGATATTATTTGTTCGTAAAGAATTTGTAACAAAGATTTTTTTTATATTTTTTGTTATAAAAATTGTTAATTTTTTTTTAATTTTTTTATGAAATTTAAAATTTCAAAAGATTTTGAGTCATTTGAAAAAATTGATGACGTTTTTTATTATGATCACTTGACGTCTCACAAAATGATTTTATATATTTATACGTTAAATAGTAATATTATTTATGATCATTTCTATATATTTATATGTTAATTAAATCATATGATCATTTATATATTAGGCAATCACAGGACACCCAGAAATGATTATCACACAGGGATTAGGAAAAATACTCAAACAAAAAGTACACATACGGGTGTATTTAACCTATCTTGTGATGTTAAATGTAACAAAACGATTGGATCGTATGATTAGAAAGGTAGAGTCCTTGATTTGCTGGAAGGTTCTACGACCCGTGCAATTGAGTCCAAGTTTTGGGCCGAACAATAGCAAAGGCCCAAACCATTACTGGCCCAAAACACCGACCCCCCATCATCTCCAGCTCCCTTCAAAAACCCTAGCAATCACCCCCACCTCCTCTTCTCTATATAAACACCACATCACCCTTTTCTCCTTTCACTCGGCGACGCAGACGCCGCCATCTACACCTCTCTACATCGCCGATTTCCTCTCTCAAATTTCTATTCGTTTACTCTTCTTGATGTAGTTGTTTTCGATTTTATTCGACGATTTTGTGATTTTTTTTTTTGTGTTGGGGGGACGATGATGAGTGATTGAAAAGGTCTCGTTCGTCGTAATCGGCGGAGCGGTTTTATCACTCGCCGCCTTGCCGACCACTCTGTTATATCACCACCCATAATCTGAGTCTCTCTATTGATTTGTATTAATAATTTCAACCAATGTTTTCCATCGATTTTCGCGTTGAAGTTTTACTTCTGATTTCATTGGTTTTGTGTTTTGGGAGGTGGATTTGGTGGGCCGATGATTTGAAAATGAAATGGCAAGCATATGTCTGAATTTAATATCGTGTTGAATCAAAATCTAATCTTCTCTATGAGGCCTACTCTTTATTTTTCATTCTCTGTTTTTTCTGGTTCTGTTCTTATATGTTTCGTTTTCGGTTGTCGGGTGTTTGTGGTGTCGATGATGAGTTCGGTGGTGTGAATTTGTATGAATTTAAAATGATTATGAATTACACTACTGCCTTCCTTCTGAGGCAGATTCAAATTTGGGAAGTGCAGTGTTTTTTTTTTTTGGGTTTTGTTTTGCAGTATGAAATGATTTTTCATGGTTTTTATAATGGGTCGCGTGATGATTAGAAACCAGCATAGTTCATATGATGTCAATGCTATGATTACTTGGTAATAATAGTCTTTCGCTCCTATCTGATGACCCGTTTATCTCTTGATCCGTTTTCCTTTGAAAGGTTATTTTTGCTTCAATGGTGTAAATGAAAAAGGTGTTCGTATGGAATACACTTGCCGTGCCATGAATTGGTGATATCATTTAGGTGTTTTAAAATAATAAAAATTGATAATTTTATTTGTGATGAAAAAGTGAGGAAAAAAATATATAAATGGCAGTGTAAAATAACTGTCATGAGTGGAGTAACGGAGGAATGTAGCATGCCTAGGAAGTGATTTACAGATTTTTGATGCTCATGTTTGTCTCAAACATAGCATCTTTCACTAAAAGTAAAGAGTACCCATTTGTATAAAATTCAGAATTTTTATCAATTTTTTACAATTTAAAAAGAGAAATTAAAAACTATTTTTAAATTCGAATAAAAGTATTCGAAATGATAATTAGAGCTAACGTTTTGATAAACACGTTTCTTAAGTGCTACTGATAATTGCCAAAAATGATTATTTCGAAATCTCACCGAATTATTTTTAGTGATTTAAAACACAAATGATCTTCTTTTGAGACTTTTGAACTCGTCATTGTGTATCTTACTCAACTTGCACCAAAAATGATTCAGCATGATTTCCTCGATTCTCCTAAACTTGTTTTTTCCTGAATCAATTTCAAAGCTTGATCCATATTACATCTCGTATCTGACTGATCTTTCTTGCATGCACCAATTTCACCTTTTTTTCCCAGCAAGATGTTTCATACTATTCATTCCTCCACCTCACAAATATCGAACAATATAACAAGTAAAAGTCCTATTACCATCAGCGGCCACTCATTCGCTTACATGTTCCCATGCAATATCAGTTTTGCCTCTTGTTGATGAAGATCGAGCATTCATAACTTGATCGGAGAAAGACATTGCAAATTGAGTCGTTCTGATCTAGAAATGATGAAATAGAAGCCAAATTCGAAGAAAATACGTAGAGATCGAAGAGCCTTATAGTCGAAAGTAAAAATCAGGTCAAGAAGCCATAGAGAATTTGGCGGAAAGAAGAGATTCAAGAGGAGGTGGCGGCTGATAATCATGATTTGGGGCTTAGGGTTTCAATGAGGGAAGTAAAAGAAACTTATCGTGCAAATTTTGTGGGGTTAGCTTGTATTTCATTTCTTAAACAGAAAAATGAGAAATAAAGCATTACAAAAATTAGGTTTCCATAATGTTTTCCTTTGACCTGTTCAAAATCACGAAACCCACAACCCCAGGTCACCGGTTTAACCAGTTCATTGACTGAGTCAACGGTTTTGGAAAGGTTTCAATAAAAAACGGGTTTGAGGTCTAACCCGAATCATTTTGTGAATCGGGTAACGTTTTCTGGGTCTATCGGGCAGTCCGGTCCGATTTTGACAATATTGTTTACGGTTGTTGAAGTAAAAAGAAAAAATGATTTTTGTCAAACTCCTTTGGTATGAATTTTGTTTTTTTGGTTTATTAACTAGATTTAGGAAAAAGATTTTTTTTTTGTTTTATTTGTTTCATCTTAATAGAAGTCTCCCTAGAGCATTTCATAATATATGATCTATGAATGAATGACGCTACCGAAAACTCTTCCTTTCGAGGTCGGTGACCAGAACCTTTTCATCTCTATCATTGTGGCACAATGCGTGAGAACACATGAGAACTTTTGAATGGAAATGGAAAAGAGTTCATTTTCACTGTGGAAGATGCATCCGTACCTTACCTAAGGATGCTAAAATTATCATGTGTTCTTATTATAAGATGGATTAACTTTAATTTTTGTTTTATATTATATGTATTTTTATTTAAATTGTCTCAAAATATATATAATATATTTTATTTAATAATTTTTTTTATGTAAAAAAATGAAAACAATCAAATCATCTATAATATATCCATAATGTTTTTTATATTTTTATATAATAAATTCTACTAATACTCAAAAATTATTATTATTTTATTGAATTTTATATAATTTCAATATATATTTAAAATCGTGTGTCGTAATATGTTATCTATAATAACATGAAACAGAATGAGTAATATTTTCTTCTTAATAGACTTCATTATCCTTTGGGTTGGTATTTTTCTTTTTTGGTAAGCTTGTTCGGATACGGGATGCTTTCCTTTGAGTTGGCATGAAGGTGACAGTGATGATGGTCTCATTTTTTCCTGGATGTTTTCTGCTTTTCCTTCATTGATAATCTTATCATCTTCTTTGCTGCATCATTTTTGCATGAAACCTTGTCCGGAGCATTTCCTTTATCTTCTTGTTCGGTGGTGTCGCACGCAGTCATATGTATTCGTTGCTTGATGATCGTCGCTTTCCTTGGTTACTATCTCATAGATTTTATGTGTCGTGGATTGTTCAAATACGAAGCTAGTTTGTGACGGTGAACCTTTAACGAAAACTGGTTTAAAAAATCCTTTTGTATGATGATTCGATTTGATACTTGATCTTCCGTGCTTAGCAGCAACCTTGTGTATTCAATTTTAGGATTTTTTTAAAAACGTTGTTGCTAGAGTGCTATTTTTGAAAAATGTTCTCAAGCTCATCCTATTTGTTGTGAGATCATCATTGAGAGGTTTGTAAAGAAGAAGTACTACATATGGAGGATATGTGGTATAGTTTGTGTTCTTACTCATAAACTACTTGCAGCTGCACTCCGTATAGCTTGTTTATTGTATTGGTCTTCTTTCAGCTTGAGAAGCTCGCCAGCCTTTGCTTTTCAAATGGTGATCATTGTTTCTTCATTCCTGTGAGAGGTTTAGCTATTGTGTTTAGATCAAGTAATGGTTATCATATGTTTTTCTATACCTTTTAATGTGCGCAAGATGTTGAGACAGAGTTTTATCTGTGATTAACAAGCGTACCTTTCAGTTTTCGGTGGCCTTGACCCACTGTTTGGATGCAACCAATCTTCTTAACCACGCCAGTTATATCTGTTGCAATATACCATGGTAGCGGTTAAACTTTATTGGCTTTTCAGGGTTGTTTCAATGTGCAATGTAGTACTCTAGTTCTAGGAATTTAGTTTTTATTATAGCTTCTTAGGCATCATTGGGTATTGTCGGTAGGATATTTGTGTTTGGACCAAATAACGTGAAGTGCTGTTAAAATGGTTAGTGTTAATATTTTTGCCGGGGTTTATCAATGTCGTGTAAGAAGTTATTGAGTTTTATCAAAGTTCCTGTAGTTGTTTTCGATATTCGCTTCAATGTGATTGTAGTCTAATAGCTCGAACTTGAATCTTGAAATTATTGGGACATCGAAAGTGATTTTGATTCTTGTTCTGATGGTGAATTCAAGGGTGAATGTTTCTTCTATCGGCATATATATTTCTGCAAACGTGCTACTTCTTGACATTTGTTAAAGATATGTATTCCTCCAACTATGAAGACCTTGTAGTGTTTCTCCCGCATATTAGAGCGAACAATGATGACGACATGGTCAGCTGACGCAAGCAACATGGAAAGATCAACAGCATACACAAAGCTTAAAACTCTTTGACAGGTTCTCCAAGAAAGATGGCTGAAAAAGGTCTGATAAGGAAACCAATTGTATGACACTCGTACAGAAGAAGAGAGCATAACAACGAGAACATCAAAACACAAACCCTGTGGATAACATCTCCTCGAATAATAGACGCGCCAACATTGTCTCCTTGACTCAACTTTTATCCACAAATCTATATATCTTCTTCCTAATATAGATCTCAACGTTGCAATGTAGGTATCGGTGCTAATGTTCAGAAGCTTAAAGGGGAAAATATTTTTGTTTTGTCTCATTTTGGTCTTATATGATCTTTAGTAAGCTATGGACTTAGTTTTTGTATGAACTGCATCCTTTATTTGAAGAGAGAAAAGTTGAGGTTATGAGTGTCATGTGTGATATTTAGGATTGAATATGCATTGCACTATAATTTGCAGGGCAGTATATTTCAATCACTCGCCACAGGTTGCATTAGCAACCAGAACAAGAAACAGTCAACCATATGAAAGGCAGTAAGAGAAATCGGTAATATTTTGCAGCAGCCGGATCAACAACATCATAATTCATGAATGTATCATATATAAAGAGAATCACAGCAACGAGAAGCGCGAAAACCAGGCTTACAAAATCATATCGTTCCAACTGAATAATATATACATTCACAGAAAAAAAAAACCAGTTGTGCATACAAATCATATACAGTTTTCAACAAACCATATATCCAGCTATAACAGTTGTTGTAAAAGCATATTCGCTGAAAAATTAATTCGTTTTGTAAACATACTGTTGGTTTTCCTTCAGTTCTATTGTTCTAATTTGCCAAAACTGTTTGGCCAGGAGGGACTCATTGAAACAGCCGAATTCTCTAAAGCCGAGGCTCCCAGCTCAACCAGTGCACCCTCTTCTTCTCTTGAGTCGATCCACACAGAAATTTATTGCAATCACGGTGGATCTCCTCTACAACTTTTTCGTGTAATCGGAAGAAATATATGTAGGGATCGCTTGCAGCACCGTCTTAATCAAAGTCTCTCTCCCGACAGGTGATAGTAGACGTCCATTCCATCGATGCAGGGCTCCTTTCATCTGGTCTTGCACCCCTTGAAGATACCTTTCTTTGATCTGCCCACGCTTGATGGCATCCCAAGGTACTTTCGCAAATCTCTTATTTCCTTAATCCCTAGGGTCTGAGCGAAGCTGATCCACTCCTCTTGCGTAATGCAGGGCTAAAACAAACCATGGATTTGTCCCTGTGCTTGATGCGTCAAGAAGGGTTTGATTCTTCCTGGTTAAAGATTCAATATTTTTCGAGGGTATGGATAATAGAGGGGACGGTATTATGAGTACAGGAAATAATAGTTGCATTGTTGAATGTGATATTTAATCCATTGTATGTTATTTACTATTTATTCTTGTTTTTTCTCACTTGCATACTCTTCAAACATATATTTATTTTTATTGGAAATATAATACCCTAAAGCAAACTTATGACTTTATTTCAAGAAATTGATGCAGTGAAGCAATGCAGCAGACGTTGGTGATCCAGAAAACCCCCTTCACCTACGGAAAACTTTGGTTCAGATTGTTTTCACCCCGACATAAAATCTAAAAAAGCTAATGAAAAAACTCCCTCGATAACATTCATCAAATAGCCATGTGTAACATTCCTCCTTTCCTTATTAACAATCTCCTCAGTCACTTATCAATAATAAATATATAAATAAAAATCTCATCAGTCAACATCCTCCCTAATATTCAGTTTCCATGTTGAACGTTTCCCCGCACAATTTCACCCCCTCTCACATTCCTTTCCATACACACGAAAAAGGCCAAAACTTACGCTCCCTTGATCAAACCACTCGACAACGCCCATCGAAACCCTTGACACATCTTCTCATGTATTGATCCAATGCCTATCACACCACAACAAAACCACCCGGGTAATTCCGTCACAGATAACATCTGAAACCGGTTCAGTCACTCATATAACAGAATCAGTGAAAAGGAAACACATCGAATCGAATCAACGAAATATGGAGCGAACGACATCATCAGACTCGGATGATATCTCCTTGATGTTAGACAGCACGTTGTCGTCACCTCCACAATACTTCGTCGAGAGCCCCCCGACGTCCTCCTCCGTGTCCCCGCCTGCTTACTATCCCTCACAATGTAGCATCCACCATGATTCTTCATGTGACTCCGATGGTTCACCCTACAGGGACTCGTCCTGTAGTAGGATTTCGGACTCTACAGCATCGTTGTCGCCTTGGAGGAGGATAGAGGGGTGGCGGAGGCTGGAGTTGATAAGGGAAGAAGAGGATAGAGGGGATGTGTATTGGAATGATGGGTGTTCTTGGACTTGCCAGGGTATGGCATGGTTGATGGGGATTGTGACTGTGTTTTGGGTGTTCTGTTTCTTTGTTTGGGCCGCCGGCCAGCCCTTCAAGACCGAGGTCTCTGTTCAGGTGCGTATTGGTTTAGGGTATGCGTGGATGTCGTGTTAGTTCTTGATCATTGATGTTAAATCAATTCGTAATTGTTGAATGACCAATGTAACACATGAAATTTGTGACGTCTAGAATAGAAACTACTCAAAATAAATATATACGAGAATAAATTATTGATTGTGTCTTCGGGAACGAACTCTAGATCTAAATGTCTTGTTTGATAGCACTTTATAAATGTATTGATCTAGACAGACTTGTTTAAGTCCATTACAGAACCTACTGTATATGTGTACATCATGCTCTAGCTCCTGGTGTAGTTCTCTTATACATGTTTTTGTCAATTCTGTTGATGACTATTCGGATGTTCTTGATGCAGAGCCTAACTTTGGGCGATTTTTACACCTCGGAAGGGGTAGACTGGACCGGTGTGCCAACAAGAATACTTTCGATGAACTGCTCAGTCACTATACTGGTTCACAACACCGGAACGTTCTTTGGGATTCATGTCAGTGCCACTCCAGTTAATCTTCTTTACTATGACCTTGTTGTTGCATCAGGCCAAGTAAGGGATTTCAGTGTAGTTTCTCTTCCTCTGCTTCAATATGTGGAGGCTAAGCTAATTCGATGACTGAATGCTTATACAATTGATATGTATCGATGCAGTTTCCGAGCTATTATCAACCAAGAAAGACCTGGGAAGCCACAACTGTGGAAGTTGAAGGAAATGGTGTTCCGCTATATGGAGCTGGTGCTGGGTTAGAAGCAGCAGCGTTCAGCACTCGAGGGGTTCCGATGAGGTTGAACTTCACTGTCCGGTCTCGAGGGGATCTGGTGGGGAAGGTTATAAGAACGTGGCGTCATAGGCATGTTTCGTGCATGATGAAAATCAAATCCCGCGAGTCTGAGACACTCAAGTTCAGAGAACACTCTTGTACATATAGCTGAGCAAAAGCTCTTATGCAGCTCTGTAAGTTTTTCCAGTGATTCGCGGTTCTTTGTTACTGTAGTAGAAACCAGCTCGAGAGACTGGCTTTTCTTTATTCGACTCGGTTTTGTATAAACACAAAACGTGTAAGGAACAATATTTTTTGTGATTAAAATGATCTGAAGAAACTCATATCCCTAAATCAATCTACAAAGAATGGCACATACAATAATACATATTTAGCATCTACGGAGTTAAAAGAATAACATCTAAACTATTGTATATATCGTATTATTCAGTCGTTTTTAAAAACGACAAATTACGATAAACTATTTGGATGACAAATAATATGACGGGACTTTATTATCATTTTAAAAAGATGTCATTTAAAAAAATTAAAATCAATTATAAAATCGAATCTAACATATATCTTAACCAATCAAAATTAAAATAACATCCTTATTTTTTCTCTCATTAATCAGCGTAACCTGAATTTTGTTAATTCTAATATGAAGAATTCTCCAATGATGTTATCTACAATATCTTGCACAAATAAATAATTACGTTAATGATTTAAAACACAAAAATAAAACCTAATATTTAGGAAGTTGATTTACTAAATTAAAAAGACAAAAAGTAAAACAAAAATCAAAATATTCAAACGTTATTTATTAAAAAAACAAAAAAAAAAACAGATCAATGTCTTTCTAAAAGAAAAATAAATTATCTATATCACATAAAAAAAATAAAAACATAAAGTATTCTTTCATTATATGAAAAATTAAATCTTCGATTTTTTTTGACATAAATCATCCATTGTGACAATTGCTTTTTAAACTCAATTATCGGGGCAAAAAAAAATCATTAGTGTTCGCTGCACCAAAGTCAATGATGGAAAAACCTGTAAACCAAATCCTGCAGAGTGTACAGCCTGTCTTATCATCCTCGTTGTCTTCACTGGATTTTCTAGACTATCTGAGCCGTGCTAATTCTCCATTGTTAATTCTCACCGTCACCGTATCACAGCATCGAGTGTAAAATGGGAGAATTGTGTTGTGATTAAACCTTTTCCAACAAAAATACTAATTTTTTACTCTCATCCTCTTTGTATTTTCTTTTTGAGCCTTTCGATCAAGAGCTTGTATAGAAGAGACTGTAATGATGCTTCTCTATATTTGTTGGATTTTGTTTTGACACCATTTTAGCATGTTTTTGGATTTCAACCTCCATAATAGGAGCTTTGCAGTGTGAGGAACTCAAAAAAGTGATTCCATTGTAGTTGCACGGGAACTATTGCATTATTTCTGAATTAAACTAATCAATTCGCGTGCGTATACGTTGTTGTTATCTCCATCTCTCTCCATCTCAAAAAGCTTCCATTACTTTTACACATAAATCAAAAAACATGATACAATGTGAAGGATCAGCAAAACGAATAAATTATATTTTTTTTTATAAATTTATCGTGAAATATCAAATATACTGTATGTCATGAATTATAATATGAAACAAAATGACATTTATATTATATCGTTATTAACAAAAAATAACACATCAAGATACGTAATGAATAATACAGTTATTATGTAACATTGCAACTAATATATAACGGATAAGAGTATTTTTTTTCTTCAGGTCGATACGAGAAATCAACTCCGAACATTTTCCATCACCTCGGTAACAAATTCATAACACGTTTTTGTTTGATGTGGTTCTACAATTATAAGGTTTAATTGGAGGAACAAATTGTACTAGGCATCAAACTCATTCAGTCATTGTTGGGCTGGTCTGAGTTCCTACATGCTTCGGTGGCAAATCCCAACACCGACAACGGGCCTGCAACACTGGGCCAGTGTGTTCATTATCGCAATAGAACAGGCTCAAAGACTATCCTTTTAAGGGAGAGCCCAAATGCCTTTGCCTGTCACAGTCCTTGGCCTTTATCAAGATGGCGGCCGGTGGTCAGTCCATGACTTAAAGTGACGAAGCTCAAAATCATACGTGTTTTCAATACTTCTTTAAAAAGAAATTGGTCCAATGTCCATGGTTGATTTCCTAACAAAGAACCATCACTTCTCATCCAATCATATAAAACGGCACTTCAATTGGGACATATAGTCGTTTTTATTTCATGAAGTTATGGAGAAAACACATCATAATCAGAGAAATCTATAAATCGTATACAATCATTAAAGAGAAAACGAATTGGAAATCTAATCAAAAGACAACTAATCACAATCATTTTTTCCTACAAATATAATCTAATCCCTAAACACAACATAGACTCGCCACAACCAACCACTCACACTCTGATAACTACTAACCTCACTGGACTCACCCGGCCCAATCCCCCGGCCCATGGACCTCATCTCGACCCAGGCCCGCTGTTCCCCCTCCGCTGCCGCCGATAAGCCCCACCACCATCAGTCGCCGCCGTCTCCGCCGCCACTCGCCGCCGCTTATCTTTCTCAATCATCATCATCGGAATCATCTCCGGCTCCTCGGCGACCTTGCACAGAAACGCCACCATCTGATCCGGCCGCCGCTCGGTGACCGCGATCCTCCTCGCCATCGCCTCGATCTCCGCGTCCATGGCGATTTGATCCTCCGTCAATCGATTGATTTCGAGCATTAGAGGTAGCATTTCAGGGGAATCGAGCGGTGGCGGTGGCGGCGGCGGTGGAGGAGGAGGGCGGCGGTGACGGCGGTTGATGTGTTTGAGGAGGTGGATTTGGCCGCGGAGGAACCATTGGTTCGCGAATTCCCATGCGTCTGGATCGACCTTCTTGAATCCCTATATAGTCGTTACATCAGATCTTGATCGTTAATAAAATCTTGATCATGTTACAAACTATTTGATTTTGTTACACTCAAATGTGAGACCAACCGCAATACCTCGAACGCAGTATAGTGATATAGGTGAGTCGTGAGATGTAACGAAGTGGTAGTAACATGATGTGTTAAATTGTCAATGTGTTTAGTGGACTTACATAGGTATTGAGCTGACGGACGAAGCTGGAGAAGTTAGCATGCTTGAAATGAGAAGGCAATATCGTCGACGAGAACACCAGTGGCTCGACGACGATAAAGCTGTTATTGGCTCGACCCCAAGTAATCTCATTATCCGTTGAAGGGTCGCAGACAATTTGGTAAGTTTTTACGATGAATGGAGCGATGGCCATGTCATTCGACTTCCTGATCATCTCGATATCATCCACGAACTCCATCGATATGGGAATCAAGTAATGGACAATGAGGACGAGGACGGGGAGTGATAGTGAGGTCCAATGAGGTTATAAAAAGCGAAGAGGAGGATGTCGTGGCGGTGATGCCTAGGGAGATTTTGGTCCCATGTTTGTCTTTTTTCTCCACCTTGGCATTCATTGATACTATTTTTTTTTTTTATGTTACACGTATCACATGAAAGATTTGTTCGGCCTGGATTCGTTAGTCACTGTGTTGAACATGTTGGACGTGCTTGACGTCGATATAACGAAAGACTCACGTAATTCGACCAACCGTTTTCATTTTGACCTCATCGCGTTCTAAATGTACCCTATTATTATTATTTCCGATCTCGATGCCACCATATGTTGGGGACATAATATATGAGCTCAATCCTAAGTCTTGAAGAAGCAATATATTCTCATACCTAGTGTCTGCCTCACAGTATGGAGGGGACTTATAGAGAAGTTTTTGACTTATGCGACAAAATAATCATAACAATTAAACGTTTCACAACATACTTTAGTGAGTAACGTAATATATGTCCCGATTTTATAAGGAAGAAGACGGTGGAGTAGTATTTTTTTTTAGTTTCTTTAAATGGACATGATAGCAATATCTTGCACATAGAAATCATTTTTCCTTGTGATTTTGCCCGATTCGGTTGAATAAATTTTGTGCTGTTCACGTCAAATGAATCGATGGGACAGCCCACCTCTCATAACTCGACACCTATGTACATTTATTTTCTCTTTAATTGGATTTGCATGTGAAAATTTTAATTCAAAGGTTGTTTTCAATTCATGTGTCGCGTTGAAGTTGATCCACGACACGAGATCGGTCTGGTGAGGTACCCTTTTATGTTCAGCCAATAGAAACATTGCAAAGGCAATCAAAAGTCAAGTGCTGCGGAGGTGGATGAGTAAGGGAAGTTACTGAATTTGGACGGGAATGTTTCTAAAGTTTTGTACACCGCATGTTGGATATGATGTCCAAGCTAAGCTATGTGTTACGTTTAATTGGGTTTGTAGAGGACCCGATCGATAAAATGGACGACTCCAATCGATTCAATTCCATTGTACGAAGGCGGTGTTTGGCTTTTATTTTTTCATCGAATTCTCGTGTAAGAATAAATGGGACAAATCTTGAGATACAAGTCGAGGATATGCTTAACTAATTTTATTTGTTTTATTAATTTCAGAATATTGAGATATCATATTCTGAGATGAACAAACATACCCTCCCCACATCTTCAATTTCTCTACAATATGACCATCATTTCACGATCGAGAGTTGTGAACACAATTACATGTGTAAAGTCGTTTTTTACATTATCTTTCTCATTCATCGAGTTTGAATGTTAATAATCACGAAACAACCAAGAATCTATGAAAATCGGACCGATGAAATGAAACAATCTTCAAATGACTTACTCCGTCTTTACAATTAATTATGACTGTTGCTCATAGTTTCTCTTGGGGAAAATTCCATTATTTTAACAATATAATAATTAGTGAAGAATAGAACACACATGGAATGCAATATGAGACATAACATGGGATCAACTCTGAGTCGTGCTCACCACCAACTCGACTGACACTAACGGCTCCAACATCTTCATACCCTTTTTACATACTCATGGACCCCACCAACCAGTGCCCTTTCCACGTCATCACCCCACGCCTCCTCTCCCTCCACCCATCTCCGACCGTTGAACCACTCCACCTCCACTCACCAACGGCCGAGATCTCCCTCACCAAATCCCCCATTCACTCTATAACCCCACCCCACCTTCCCAACCCTCAGGGACATTTTCGTCAATTAACACACAACTAATCCACAGCTATCAAATTCAGTAAACTTAGTTTCAAACTCACTTGACCTCTCAACAGAAATCACACCCACTCAAACAAACTACAGAGAAATAACCTACAGAGAGAGAGAGAGTCTAGTGAGGGAAAGTGAGAGCTTCGACGGCGGCGATGCTGGACGGTCTGCTCGGCCGCGGAGCTTTCTATACGAAATGGTAACTCTCAATTCATCTCCATCGATTCGATCCATTTGTGCTTTGAATCGGTGTGTTTTGGTTGAATTTTGTGGCGATTGATGGTTTTGGTGTTGTTGTGGTGAAGCAAGGGGCTCATTAAGATGACGAGGACGCGGATCGAGGCGATAAGCAGGAAGAGGAACGCGACGCTGAGGTTCCTGAGGAAGGATATCGCCGATCTGATTGCTTGTGGACTCGAGGACAATGCCTATGGCAGGGTAATTGAAGGAGGAGTTGGATTTGGAGTGAATTGGAGTGGTTTGTGGTGTTGTTTGAGAATTTTTGTGATTTGAGTGGTTTTGGATGGTTTTGTGTTGTGTGCGTATGTTTTGTGTTTGAGGCGATTTTGATTTTTAGGTTTTTGTTTTGGTTGATTAGATGTCTGTTTGTTTGCGGTTATTCGTGTCGTTGATGTTTAATTAGGGATTCTAATTCGTCGATCTTCCGTTTGCGTCATCTGGAAATCAATGTTCAATAGTTTCGTGAAGAAATTGAGTGTTTTGTGCCTTCGTGCGACTACTTAGGAGTTTTAGGTCCTTATTTACTAGCTTTACAAGTTATTGCCTGTAGTGTTTTTCTCTGATTTGTCTTTGCTAGTCAAGCAAAGTTTAAACTTATCTATTCGTGAATGAAGTATACCGTTTTAAAGTGTAAAATTGATATATTTGATGTTTATTTGTACTTTGTGTGTGTTGTCCTTGATTGTTACCTACATTCACTATTACGGAGTACATTTTTTGGTAGTTTGGTATTATACGGTGCTTGTATTGCGGGAAATGGAAAAGAAATTAGATCTGTTAATTTAGTGCGAAGTAGCTGGTGTCCCCTTGATCTAAGTGGTAAAGGCGTATGAATATTTATTTTATTTCATGTCTTTTCATTTTGATTGCAACAGACTGGAGGACTTCTCGCAGAACTGGTTCTTACTTCGTGCTATGACTTCGTTGGTTATGTTTGTGAAATCATACTGAAGCAGCTAGCAACGATGCAAAAGAATAGGTATGATGGCTATATATAACATGGTTCGAAATTCTTGCTAGCCTTATTTCAATGTTTATTGTGGGAGAGAGTGAGGGTAGTAAGCACGGTTTAGCAGTATAATAGTCAAGCAACATTGTGCACTTTTCATTGATGTGGGCTCATATAAGTGAAGTGAAGCAAACGGAGATATATATATATATATTTGAGTTTACAGTGACATACCTAAAAGTAAATATAAGAATATATACTAAAACCTTTCTTAGGGATGCTTTGTTCTCTCTCCATTTTGTGAAATAGTGCGTGTAGAATCCAATTCAGTGGTAAAGACATTGCTGAATCAAGAACAGCTCGTAATTGGCTTTCTTGTGGACGCTTTATTCTTCTCCCACTAATCAATGGTTGGCAACTTTGGCCTAATTGGAGTGCTGTATTGATCGGCTTTCTTGTGGACGCTTTATTCTTCTTCCACTAATCAATGGTTGGCAACGTTGGCCTAATTGGAGTGCTGTATTGATCGGCTTTCTTGTGGACGCTTTATTCTTCTTCCACTAATCAATGGTTGGCAACGTTGGCCTAATTGGAGTGCTGTATTGATCGGCTTTCTTGTGGACGCTTTATTCTTCTTCCACTAATCAATGGTTGGCAACGTTGGCCTAATTGGAGTGCTGTATTGATCGGCTTTCTTGTGGACGCTTTATTCTTCTTCCACTAATCAATGGTTGGCAACGTTGGCCTAATTGGAGTGCTGTATTGATCGGCTTTCTTGTGGACGCTTTATTCTTCTTCCACTAATCAATGGTTGGCAACGTTGGCCTAATTGGAGTGCTGTATTGATCGGCTTTCTTGTGGACGCTTTATTCTTCTTCCACTAATCAAT
>LIEC01010459.1:0-27422 GCA_001925005.1 Drosera capensis | reverse complement strand
TGGTTATGTTTGTGAAATCATACTGAAGCAGCTAGCAACGATGCAAAAGAATAGGTATGATGGCTATATATAACATGGTTCGAAATTCTTGCTAGCCTTATTTCAATGTTTATTGTGGGAGAGAGTGAGGGTAGTAAGCACGGTTTAGCAGTATAATAGTCAAGCAACATTGTGCACTTTTCATTGATGTGGGCTCATATAAGTGAAGTGAAGCAAACGGAGATATATATATATATATTTGAGTTTACAGTGACATACCTAAAAGTAAATATAAGAATATATACTAAAACCTTTCTTAGGGATGCTTTGTTCTCTCTCCATTTTGTGAAATAGTGCGTGTAGAATCCAATTCAGTGGTAAAGACATTGCTGAATCATGGAGTGCTGTAATCGGCTTTCTTGTGGACGCTTTATTCTTCTTCCACTAATCAATGGTTGGCAACGTTGGCCTAATTGGAGTGCTGTATTGATCGGCTTTCTTGTGGACGCTTTATTCTTCTTCCACTAATCAATGGTTGGCAACTTTGGCCTAATTGGAGTGCTATATTGATCTGACTAGCATATGCTGCATATTAGTAGCATGCCTACTGTGCGACCCCGCACAGTGATGTCTACTTTTTATCTCCTTCAATAACTCTTTGTTGGCTTTGAGTTTGCAAATATTCATTGCCATGTCGACAGTTTTGAGCCTACTCCTTTACATCAGCATAATGTCCCAAATTCTTAGCAGAATGGAAGAAGGAATATAACTTTACACCTCCCCTTCAAGCATCTCTTACTCTTACAGCACATCTGTCATAATTGCAGCGAATGCCCTGAGGATTGCAGGGAGGCTGTGGCATCTCTCATGTATGCTGCAGCTAGATTTTCAGACTTACCTGAGCTCCGTGACCTTAGAAACATCTTTCAGGAAAGATACGGAAGCTCTTTGGAATTCTATGTTAATCAGAAGGTATTTTGTACATCTAGTACCCTCAGTTACACTTAACTTCATAAGCATTCTGTGCCACTAACCAGCTCGTTTTGTTCATCACAGCTTGTTGAGAATATAGCTCCAAAGCCACCTTCTACTGAGAAGAAAATCCAGCTAATACAAGAAATAGCATCTGAATTTTCGCTGAAGTGGGATTCCTGGGGCTTTGAGAAGAGAATGGCTAATCCTTCTGCTTCGAAACAGGTAAAAGCTGTTAGCGTTATTCATTACAGTGAGGTACTTGTATTTTCCCACCCAAACGTTGTATCTAATTAATTGCAAGTTGGGAATTCGTAGTAAAAATCTCCTTGACTTATTTCACTGAAAAATTAGTGAGTAGGCACTGAATCACTAAAAATAGAACTCACATGAATTTTTTGCTATTCTGCAGGATCCTCCAAAAGAGCATGTCCCTCATCCTGCCGAGGAATTTGCCCATAAGCCTGAAAACCTTAATGGTACTGTGAAGGAAAGGAATGAAGCAAAGTATAAAAATAAGGCGAGAGATGCTCTGTTAGATAATGGGCACCATATGCATGTTGGGAGGGAGGGTGCTATACTCAAGGAGAATAAAATGATCCATAGGTTCCCTGGGCCGGATGTGACTAGCAATGGATCTAAGCAACCTATTAGAGAAGAAAACTTCCAGAAAAGAGAGGAACTTGACTTGCCTGTGACGAGGCGGTTGGATGCGAACGGTAGCTCGACACATCAGGATTTTTGTGAGCTAAAAGATGCAGTGGAAAGTCGATCCGATGAAACCAGGGTGCATGATATCAACAGGAAAAGGGATCATGGTGTGCCATTTCGGAGGAGAGAACTTACCATTGATTCACAAGATTCCTGGACTCCTAAAACTACAAGTAAAGGAACCACTAAAGCTGCCGAGCTTTACTCTTCGGACAGACTAGAACCTGTTGAGGGCCATGCACAATTCAAGGGAGATGGGAACAGAAAGCTCGATGAACCAAAAGTAGACATGCGGAGCAGTTTGCCTCAAAGAAGAGCTGAAAAACTGCGAAGTAGAAGTGAGATGGGGCTTCTCTTTGCTAGCAGAAACAACGATGGTGATACTTGTGCCGGAAATGGCATAGCTGAGAAACTAGACGTGAATAGAAAGCTAGATGAACCAAAAGTAGACAGGCGGAGCAGTTCGCCTCAAAGAAGAGCTGAAAAACTGCGAAGTAGAAGTGAGATGGGGCTTCTCTTTGCTAGCAGAAACGACGATGGTGATACTTGTGCCGGAAATGGCATAGCTGAGGAGCTAGACGTGAATAGAAAGCTAGATGAACCAAAAGTAGACATGCGGAGCAGTTCGCCTCAAAGAAGAGCTGAAAAACTGCGAAGTAGAAGTGAGATGGGGCTTCTATCTGCTAGCAGAAACGACGATGGTGAGACTTGTGCTGGAAATGGCATAGCTGAAATAGTTCGTTCAAATGCGAATGGCTCGAAGCCAAATTTCAGAAGTGCTATTCCTCCGCCCTATGTGAAACCGAGAAAGACCAACAAACCAAGAGATCGGATGGATTTGATAACTCCTGAAAGGAGCTTTTCTACTGGGGACGCTTTAACTTCTCTGGATAGCAATGATGCAGAGCAGCTTCCTACTAGGAACAACCTCGGCAACAGTGATAGGCATCATACTGTACGGGAGAATGAGGACGCACATGGTGGTTATACAAACGAGTACTACAAGGATGATAATATAGGGGCTCCTACTCCCAGAAGGAGATCATCAAGCCGCAGGAGGCGCTCGAAACCAACATCGTCTGGTGATGGAAATAGCAATGCGGAGGAGGATAAAGTTGCCAGTAGAAGGAGAGGTGAATCAAGAAAGGGCCTGCAGATAGTGTTCGATGATGACCGATGCAAAAGGAATGACGAGGAGGAAAAGATGATAGACAAGCTGTTGCAACATTACTGCCAGAAACCCCCAACTGTGGACTATACAGGTGCTAGGAGGCATCACACAGTTGAACCTGTAGATGCAAGCGTGCCTTTGTTTGACGAAGCAAGAAATGGGACTA
Organism: Drosera capensis; assembly: GCA_001925005.1. NCBI lineage: Eukaryota > Viridiplantae > Streptophyta > Magnoliopsida > Caryophyllales > Droseraceae > Drosera > Drosera capensis. Next base: position 24,423 of record LIEC01010459.1, on the reverse strand, counting down.
AGGCAGTTCCACATCCTGTGCAGCCGCCTGCAAGGTCAGTTTCTGTACCTCGTCAGCAACCACTTGCGTCGGAGCCGAAGAAAGTGTTCTCTCGTGCTGCATCCTTCCAGCCGGACATGTTATCTCCTGCTAAGCATGTCCACCCCAAGTTACCGGATTATGACGATCTAGCAGCTCGGTTTGCTGCTTTGAAAAGAAACAAAGACTAACATGGTCAGAAAATCTAAAACCTTCCCTAGTCCGTCGAGCCTCCTTCGTACAAGGCATTGACCCCTGCCAAGCATGATGTATCTCGATGGATATTAAATGCATACACTCTCTGGAGCCCTCATTCATCAAAGGAAGATCACGCAGGTGATACCCATGCTTAATCAGGTGAAACTCGTACTCTGGTTTGTGTTCTTTTCTGGAGGCTCTTTTCCTCCTTGCTAGATCGTCGGTGACTGTTTTCTTCTTACTAGATTGACAAGTTTTTGCTGAGGCCCGAGTGTATTTCCTGGTTCAGTAGCTGATGGATGTATTCTTTTTCCCCTCTTATCTGACTGCTTTACATGTAATATCTTGGAAAGTTATACATATGCTGTTGAAAAACGAACACGTTGATGCTCAAAGCCTACAGCGAATCCGTTGTGTCCAAGAAGCACGTTGTCTGTCCTCCAACAATGAACAAAAGGGTTTCGTGTGAGAACATTGACCGCAACGTGAAAAAAAAAGGCAACAACCAAAATATGGTCCTGTTAAAACACTCGATCAGTCCAAGAAAAATTGCACCAGCAAGTCCTTAGAAATCTCCATGAAACGATCAAACTGTCATTTTTTGCATTTGATTACTTTGTTCAAGGATAAGAATGTTCAGGTTACATAGTTATTTTCCCATCTGGTATAGAATCTGTGCAAGAACCTGGGCCAAACCGACCTCTGAAACCGTCCTGCACCAACAATTCAGATTTCGATACAACGACGAATCTAAAACTCATCTTCAAAACAAAAACATACTATCAATGGCGAGTTTCAGCATTTCCTCATTGGAAACAAACAAGATACAATTTTTTCGTCAGCAGAGTCCAGTAAGTCTGTAATAGAGATTGATGATAGAATTTACAAGTTCACCAAGCTTTGTAACAACAATCTTTAGTACCCACCAAGTATTTTGCAAGTAACCGAAGTTTCAGTGACCTCAAACAACCTGCGACGAACTTCTAGATTGAGCAATGGGACCTCACATTGGAAAGACAAAATAAGAGCTCACGCTGAAGCCGCAAGGATTTGAACAGCCACATTACGGTGCCATTGTAATCAGCTAGAGCAACAAAAGAACCTTCGACCACCCTCTTGCGATCTATTTTGCAGCTTTATTCCACTCGGACGGGAAGGGGCGTTTCTGACTAATCTCTTAGCTGCAACAATGGTACTGTGAGTATCAACTTAAACAAAAAAGCCCCTCACTCTATTTAAGATTTTATGCTTACAAGGCGTAGTAAGTTAGTAACAATTTACACAACAGTTCTTCTAGTTAAATCAATAAAAGAAATGCTTCAACTACCCTCAGCATCAACTGGTACAGATGAAAATCGAGTAATTTTCAGCAGATGAGCAGAATGTAGCATGAAATTGCTGTATTTTATTCTAGCGAAAGGAAATCAGGCTTCCCTTGTCATCTAATTTGAAGTTCTGTTCTTGATTTTTGGGGATAAGTTAATTTTTTCAGAATGTTATTTTCTTGTATTTATTCACTTTGGCAAGTGAACAAGGTGCTAAAAACCAGGTCCAGCCTGATGCTAAACTTACTAGATGTCATGATAACTTGCTAGCAATCAAGTGTACAAAAAATATAAACGATGACATTGCAGCTGAACTAGCATCCATCATAAAACTGCAACAACCCAAATTCTAAGAGCAGCTTCAATGAAACAAGATCACAAATCTCGCAATATTAAGTAAACTGCTATTATGTTGCTGCCAAATTTCGGACCAAGTAAACCAAAAAAAAATCTTATGTCAGTCTACTGCCTCATTTATCATTTGAAATAGAGAAGGGAAACTGACCAATTTCAAAGAATAGCTCATTCACATTCTGTGCGCTTTTAGCAGAAGTTTCAAAGAAATGCAAGTTATTGTCCGTTGCATATTGCTCGCCCACCTGCAACAGGATACAAATTTCCAAATATCTCGGTTATCATAAGTCTACCATAACAACACATGACGTGAAAAGTTAAGCACACAAGTATCACTAGGATGTTCTAAAGTGCTAAAATCAAGTTTTGTAGTCCTACAGAAAAATCGGTGATGACTAATAATAATTGCATAACGAACATATGCATTACCTCATTATCCACCTTTCGCTTTGTATCCAGGTCTGCTTTGTTTGCCACCAGTACTGTAAACATATTTGGGTTTCCTAATGCAACAAAGAAGGTTTAGAAGAACAATTACAGAGGATAGAACTTAGACAACGATGTTAATTTTATGGTGGAAAATTTCTGCATGAATACTTGACAGACTGCTGCAGCTATAAGAGGGTAAAATTGTCAAAAAGAGGATAGCATGACGCCATGATCTCTAACAAAAAGTGGATTTCAAATTTTGACATAAAGGGATTTTTTTTGCCTGTCACTGAACTTCTCTGCAAAGACCCCCGGGATGCAAACATATTACTGAACTGAAATGTTTCCAGAAGAATGACAAGGCAGTTGAGCAGTATTTGGACTACGAGAGAACCAATTTACATAGGTAGAGACAATTAACTTAGAGCAAGTTGATATATAATTCACGTTACTAAAGGGAGACACATAAGTTAATTTTGGCAAGAAGCAGCAATAGATTACTATGATGATCCCCAGGAATATTTTTTTTATCAATGGTCAGAAGATAAACATCTATAGAATACAACACCTATCACAACATAGAAAGTTTCTTGTTGTCATCTCTTCCTAAATGATATACAATGACATGAATACAGAGAGACTTGAGAGAAAAACCGGCAAAAAAAGCTGGAAGATTGGTTTAAGTGCCAAGAGGGAAATAACTCATAAATATTAAGGTTGTTACAAGTACCATCATGTATGGCATTATTCTAGGTTTCTTACAAGGAAATATCAAGGGAAGTATGACCCAGCAAGAAACCGTATAATACCCACCTTGTCTTTGCAGTTCTTGTACCCATTTTTTCGCTTTCTCAAATGATTCCTACAGTCAATTACGAAGCCAATAACATTATCAAGAATTAATTTTGTAAGTTATCGGATGTAGCTGAAGGAGTGCAAGTAACAAATTACCATGCTTGTAATGTCATACACAACAACAGCAGCTGCAGCACCACGATAATACATTGGAGCCAAGCTGTGGTATCGCTCTTGCCCAGCCGTGTCCCATATATCAAACTTAACAGTGGCTTCGTTTAATGACAAAACTTGAGTGAAGAAGGCTGCCCCTATTGTGGATTCCTGCAAGTCTTACTCGAAATCAGAACTACCAAGAGAATGTACAGTAACAAGCTAAGATCGTTGTCACAAGCTGCGAAGTACAAATAAATACGGGAAAGTTAGTTTCTTTTTTCAATGTTGATAAATGGCAGAAAGTTCAACCAACCTGAAAATCGAAGAACTGCCCTTTGACAAATCTCAAGACCAAGCTGGTTTTCCCTGTTCCCATGTCCCCGAGAAGGACCTAAAATTTCATCAATCAAGCCTTGGATCATATACAGATCACTCCTGATTAAGTAAAAAACAGGAAGACTCTTGCATCGCTTTTGTACTACTTCACTCATATCAATATCATCCACTAATCGGAAAAACCCTTTTCATGCATTTTCAAAGTTGTATTGAGCGATATGAGATCCACATTCTGGTCAAGGGTTTTCAAAGTGATGAACAATGATGGACAAAGGTATTGACCTAACAGCGGAAGCATTATCGGTCTACATCTCAAATGAATGATCCCGCATGTTCGACTTGAATCATTAAACATCCCATCCATTGCCCCAGTATATTTTGATCAAGTACACAACCTAAGCTTTACTCAACCGCTTAGCCGGCTTGACAATGCACATGATCCGTTCACCTAGCCTACACTCAGAAGTCTCAATGCCACCAGCAGCCAATGAGTACCCGCAATGCAAAACCCCTCTTCTCTAATTCTCAGCAACTACTCCATATAGAAATCGGCACAAGATTATTCACTAGCCAAGAAACCACATCAATTCAGATATTAACCAGCCACCTCAAAACCCTAACGAAACAACATCATCCATCATCATCGCCATTCACCACCATCCAATCCAAACCCATCTCAACTCCAAACTCATCTCAAATCCCAACCTCAAGATCAAAGACATAATAGTATAATTGGACAAAAGACATAAAGCAAAACCCTAAATCAAAAAATGAACAAAACCCAGAGGGGCAAAATCAGAAACTTTCAAGATTAGGTATTGCACAGAACCAGAAAACCAAGAACAAAAAGAAAGACATACCCACCAGCTTGGCTTGTATATTCTTGCTGCTCCCTGCTCTTGCCATTGATTTCAATTTTCAACAACCAAAATCACCTCTTTTTTTTTTGCACAAACAAATCCTTCAAGGAGAAGGAGAAATTCAAAAAGGTGGGCGATGAAAAATCTCAATCCAATTCAATGAAGAACAACGGTTTGAAAAAGCTGGATTGAGATGAACAACTTCTAACAATCAACAAATCATGCTTAGGGGAGACTGGTAGGTTTTGGTCTTGTTTCATTGACTGTTAGTACATAAGGTTTCTTGAATTTATTGGTAAAGTATAGTGATATCAACAAGTAAAATTGATTTTATCTTGCAGGGTGAGGAGTTGATGCTGAGTTAGATGTGACGACCTCTATCGAGTTCATTGACTTCTCAACAGCAGTTGTCAACGCTAAAAAGTTCACAGTTTTTCCAAAAGTTACCTTGATAATAGATCTAGTTGTAATAACAGTTTCGGAATTAAATCACTTAACGATACCCTATAATTGTTCGATCGACAGGTGATTGTAATTTGAATATTTCTTTTTTTTCGAAAAATTTGTAATAATTTGACTTGAGACGTATTTCGATTCAAAATATGATATGGATGTAATTAAGATTAAATATATTTTTTTTAAAATTTATCATAAAATATTGTGTAAATTATATATTTTAACATATTATATGTTATTAGAAAATCAGATATGATTTAATATAAAAACGAAATTTATATTCATACGTATAAAAATAATATAATATAATATAATAAATTATATTATATTTTTATGTTGAATCTTTCGTGGGATAGGGAAAATACTTTATAGGATTTGATTACATTAAGGCGGAGTTTGTCACCGTGTCACTAGTAAGACAGGGTTTGCTCACAGTCTCGATCATGGTCTGTTTGAGAAAAATTTAAGTTATGGGTTGAGACATTTGGGTGAAAGAAGCATATAGACTCGTGAAAGCTAGGGAACTTGATCAAGTTAAAATGGCATTGGCACGAATAAGTGTGCTCCCTCCAATCCAAACGAAGTTGGGCTCGTAACGATCAAATTTTATTTTTTGAAAATTTATCGTGAAATATTAATGATAATTTAAATTATGTATCATAATTTGAAGTCAGTGTCATAATTTTCTAACGTTGTAAAGATATAAAGCCAAATTTATCAAAATACGTATTCAATAATATAAAAATAAAAATATTACAATTATTTTAAAACAGATGGAATAATACATAGCATAAATCAGGGGTTAAAATCTCAGCATGACCAAATATATATATATATATATATATAATGTATATTTTTGATCGTTTTCTCGTAAATGAGTAGGTTCATAACAAAGTCTACCATGTTCATTATGTTTTGGAGCGACATACAGTATGTGGGATACTACATATATGGGAAAATGGTGCTCGATTTTAAATCAACGGTATAAATTGATTTTTTTATCATAAATGAAAAGATTTTTAGAATATTTTATATCTAAAATCAACTATATAAAATCTTTCTTTATAAGCGAAAAAATAAACCTACATAATTGATTTTGAATCAGATCCTACAACCCCTACATATATACCTTAATAGATTTTGCTATAGTCCATAATATCTAAATAGACTTGATGTTAATGTGTAGATTATTCCATTTATAGGCAAAAAACCCTAGCTACAATCCCATTTATGTTTCCAAAATTGTTGATAGCTCAAGTCAAGTCTTTAGTTGACATAATCTTCTGTTTTAAGTTTGAAATTAGTTAGTATCTAATGCATCTCCAACTGAACTTAGCGTGGGCAGGCTGTACTTTGGGAGAAGAAGTCTATCTTGTCATGAGCGATGCCTACAATGTCGATTTTGGAACCTTGTAATTCATTGACGCGACTGAGTTTCTTGGTTGAATTTGTATTCCCTCGCTCGGTCTCATTTCTTAGAGATTCTTTAGTTTGACAATTCAAAATAATAAAACTCAGAATGAATAATAAAAGTCAAAATATAAAATATAAATTCAAATCCAAATTATCATATCAAATAAAATAATCATTTTAAAAAATGACTGAAACATTATGCTCGAAGAATTTATTAGTACAATTAGCAATGGTGTACTAGACTTTAGTGAAGGATTTTTTTTTCCCACCTAAACCGAAAATTTGGGAGGAATTTTTGTGGTGGGAGCCAATATGAGCCCTTGGATAGTTGGATTAAATGTTGAACGAATTATACTGCATAATAAGATTATTGAGGAGTATTTACTGAAGCTCCGAAGTCTATGAGGAGGGAATAAATGGGATTTTTTTATAAATAAAATTCCTAAAATAAGATTATAAACAATTTAATTTTCAAAATAAATATTTTTTCAAATTAAAAAAGATAAGACACACGACGCCATTTTCAAAAAAAAAAACAAAAAACGCCATATCTCTTTAATTATAAAGAAGACGCCCGTCGTCTTTGACTGAGTAGAAACATCTTTAATTTGCTATACCAACAAACCAAGCGCACCCTTTGTTAGGGTCCCCATCACTCAATTGTACTACACTTTTTCCCTTTACCACGAGCTCTTCTTGTTTGGTCCTATGTGGGACACGTCATTATTTCTTGATGTTATTCTATTGCTCACAAAATCAAGTCCTAAATAAATCGTTTTCTTAATCAAGTTGTATTTTTTGTTATTGTCTAAATTTTTATATTAATTTTCATAAAAAAATTTCAAACATAAATTCAATTTCATTTATGTATGAGAAATCGTCTCGTGAGAAAACGATTTTCTCAAAAAAAAAAAAAAAAAACTCATTTTCTAAAAAAATATTTTCTTCTTTGATGTTAATTAAAAAAATTTGAAAGTCGAATAAGTGATTCCGGTTTAATCAATTGACTTGGTTTCGTGAACAATGGAATGACACAGAGAAATAATGATATAAACCCATATTTGAGGTGGGATCAAACACGAGCCGCTTGTGGCAAATAAAAAAAAGTACAATTGACTGATGGGGCCCTAGCAAAGGATGTGCTTGGTTTGTTTTCACAACAAATTACAGGCGTCTTATGACTTTTACTCAACTAGTAGTGCGTCTTCTCCTTGATTAATGATGTTGTGTGTTTTTTTTTTAAAGACCACCTGCGTCTTTTTCTACTATAATTTGAAAAAAAAAATCTATTTTAAAAATTAATTTGTTTGTAATCCTATTTTGAGAATTCTATTTATAAAAAAAAATCTATTTTAAGAAAAAAACCCGAATAAATGAGCCATCGACCTTTTTTTTCTCCTGAAAATTTATTCGAGAAAATCAGTTAAATAGTCTCAAAGTCAGGTTTGCCATTTAAATCGAAATTCTTCGACGGATTCAAACCCCATTCTTGTCATGAACTTTAATCATTGTTATCGAGTTGTTATTAGGAATTGTTTTTCAGGCTTACGACCACATATCAACATATGTTTTTTTAGTGTGCTTTGATGATATAGATAATACGCCCCCACTCAAAAACGCAACATTCTCATTACGACTTCAAGCACAACATACAACCCCAGAACCTTGTTAGGCAGTTGAACCGAACCCCTTGCTCATAGGTCTAGCATGGGGTCGTAGGGTTATTTTGATACCATTCTGTAACGTCCCGATCAATCCTCGTTATCGGATCGTTATCACGAATCGTTTTTCAGGTTTGGAATTGACCCCACAGACCATCACATGTTCTTTTAGTGTGTTTTGTCCTCACTCGCGTTCATCTTGAAAAACTTCTCAACAGATAACACATCCCAACATTATATCACGTCAAGTACGCTTAACTGCAAACTTGTAAAGAGATGGGTTAACGAAGAGAAAAATACACATTTTTGATAATGGCATTAGTAAATTGTTGAAATTGTCGTGAAGAGTGCAAACGACATGTTTTGTGAAGGAATAGAACACATGCAGAAAGCATGACCGTGCGAGGTGAGCACATTCGTGTGTGGTTTTTTTTTTTTTTTTTTGGAAAATCTAGAAACACGGCCTGGAGGAGACTGTGTGAAACGACACGGCCCGTGTCAAGCCATGATGTGTTTTTTCTCTGTGTTTTATCTTCCATTTTAGTTAAGGCCTATAAATACTCATCTATGTATTAGGGTTTCAATGGTGAGAGAATGAGATCAAATCAAAAAGATTATCTAAGGTTTGGAGAGCGAAACACAAAAAAGGTTGGATGGGTTCGGATAGAGGCGAATCATTGTAATCCTTTATTGATTAGTGATCCGTTTTTTCGTGGGTTTTTTTCTTCTTTCGTTTAAGGATTTTTTTCATGTAAATTTCTTATGTCGTATTGCATTCGATTTTTTATTATTTTTCGTATTGTTTGTTCATGATCATCTTCGGAAAGCCTATAATCTCTAACATAACTGGTATGCTCTTGTGCTATGCTTCCTTACCCTTTATGATTTGGTTTTTGCTTCACGTGCTGTGGTTTTTACTCTTTACCACTTCTGATACCAAGGACAATTTTTGTCATGTTTTAATACATAGCTAGACGATGCACACTAGCCAGTGGGTATCAAATTCTTGCTACAATGAATGATTGAATTCTAAGGACTTGTTTACTGGCGTTGCTCGACCCATTTTTTCGTAAATGTTTTGATGATGTTTCAAAATCTAATGTTGATAATGTACTCTCAACATTTTATCGAGGTTGGAGAAATAGAATGTCAAAGTTAGATGCATGGAGTTGGAAAATTCCCCATTCTAACTTTCAACATAAATAAAATACTTCTTTTATCATAGATAAATTGTGACATGTTATTATAAATGGACGTTTTATATGAATTACAACACTTTTATTTTAGACAATTCTAAATATAAAAAAATCCGAACTATCATTACTTCGGATCACATTATCATCCATTCATAATTTCTTATACTCATTCACAATGATATAAAAATAAAATATCACAAAGTCAACAAAGTCAATATATTTTTTTAATAATGATGTTAAATCAACACATCGTAATTTATTTAGGATAGTGATATATATACATTGAAATTTCAACTCGAATCTTTTGCTAAGAGTCCTACCTTCCCGCGGCGACCACGAGTCCCCTTCTGGCTGCTGAAGATTGACAACAAAATATTTCGTTTGTAAGTCATTGTACTATAAAAAATTCCGTTTGTAAGTCAATGTACGAAGACGTCAATTTTTATCTGGTTAGAGGTTTGACACCGTTTGTCGTGCATCAAAAATCTTGAGTTCTTATTGGCCTGCTATGCTTGAGAATGGAATTCACTATCCTGAAGTGTTTTGATAGAAAACCATATGCTAGTTGTTTGTTAAGTGCGTCTTATCTTACCCTGTAAGCTATTAGATTCGTAACTAAGAAGCTAATCAAATTCGATCTACTCAAGATTAGCTAGAGATAACTACCTTTCTCCTGTATCTAGAATGTCGTCACACAATATCACTCCATCAGCTTCCTCATCCCTAGACTATACGATGGTACAACATATTCATGCATTATATATTATCATACAAATAATATACTCTCTCCGTCCCAATGGGACCATTGATATGTATCGAGAATTTATATATATGTTAAATTTATATTGAATAATATTAAAAATATAATTTATTGTGTCAATTATAAAAGAGGATAGTGAATGTATTATATATGATTTAGAGGATATTGAATGTATTATATATGATTTAATGTTATTCGATTATAAAAAATGTTATAAGTTTTATAAAATATTCAAATAAAATAAGTATTTTAATTTTAGTATTATATATTTCATTGTCTGGGTAGCACCGTGTCAACACATCATAAATCGCTTCATAATTGGCTCGCAATAGTCTTATTGTTTTAGCATGGTCGATTATTCGATTGTGATCTGTTGTTTTTTGCTTCTTGGAAAAAGAAGCACATCTGTTAGAAATCGTCAAGTCAGTTTCGGTGGGTGGAAACCTATTCGGTCAAAACAAGTAAACAACCCGCGAGAGATGAGCATGAGATGGGGTTAATGTTTCTCGAGAAAATTACTTGTATCAGTCTTGCAAGAAGACATGTGCTGTAATACTTCCACGTTTTATTTTAATTATAATATTTTTTAGTTAATTTTAATATAAATATAATATTTTAATTTTTTTATTTGATAATAAATTTATATTAATATAATAAAATTATCTCATTATTTTTTTCTTTTTTTCTTTTAAATCTCACTTACGTTATCTTTAAAAATGTATTTTTTCTTCACTATATTCAATACAAACATAAAATCATACATCGGATTAAACCTCACTCGTGTTGCATTTTTTTTACAAGGTGTAAGGGAAACGAAATACGCACAGTTTTACTCGTGTTGCATATTTTTAGGAAAGAGATTATTTTCTAATGATCTTAAGAAATATCGGATTCCTAATCATAATGATTCGCTTCTTGACCTGTCAAGTAGAATGAACACTTTTCTTCAACCAAATTGGTATGTTATTTCGTCTATTCGGTTCGTGGATTGTTTCCCGAAAAAAGTTCATGAGAACTAGGGATCTCGTTAATTAGTCATCGTATGCACCTAAGATATATAGCGATAACGGTTTACATAGACTGGAAAACGAAAATTGAAATTACTAACACTAATAGTACTAGAAGAAATTTTGGTGAGAGAAATGGAGTGCCTTAATTGGTCAGCCTATGACTTTTGACTAATACTCCTATGGTTAATTAGCTCGTTGCAGGCTATAAATAGACCGTTCCATGCACAAGTTTTTCTCACACAACATACATTAATCAATCAAGAGCCTACAGTCAGAGAGCAGCTCTTTGGAGTAAACAGAGCTCTGCAGAGTCCTTATTCTTCTTGTTGCGAGGGATCGTAGATCTGTTATTCGGCGCAAAATGGTGGACGACAAGAAGAAGATGCATCATCTGTTGCAGAACGACGATCTTTACCAAGTAAAATATGTTCTCGTAACGTCTAGGATGTAGACATTGTTATCTTCGAAATAGTGTAGTATATAGATTATACTTGTGAACCGAACAAACCGACTTTACATTTACAAATCGGCCTTAAAAAAAGTGTTAAAATACATAGAGCAGATAATATAGCTAGTTTTGATCATAATTGAATTTGTTGTTGCAGTACTTGCTGGATACGAGCGTTTATCCCCGAGAGCCAGAGGTCCTCAAGCAGCTGAGAGATGCCACATCCAGCCATCCTCTGTAACCATCGAGAAACCGTCTCTCTGTTGTTTACAATAAATTGAAACTCGATATGTTGTATTTGTTCAAATTATAACGATTCGTCGTTAATCATAGGGCATACTATGGTACCGCTCCAGATTGCGGTCAGTTCTTGAGCATGCTGATGAGGCTGATCGGCGCCAAGAAGACCATAGAAGTCGGTGTTTTCACCGGCTACTCTCTCCTCGCCACCGCTCTGACCTTGCCCGAGGACGGTAAGGTCATAGGAATCGACATCAACCGCAGGAGCTACGATGTCGGAGTGCCGTTTATCAAGAAGGCTGGAGTGAGCCACAAGATCGAGTTCATTGAATCCCCTGCTCTATTGGCTCTCGACAATCTTCTCGAAGACGTAAGTGTGCATCAACTTAATTAACTACCTAGTATACTATCGATCGGATATCCATATTAAATCATTTGCTAGGAACTTGAGACCGTTTAATCCGTTTGTTTTTTGAGATTTACGAAGCACGTGTCACTTGTCACCCTTTTGAGACAGTGAATATTATCCTGAATAATAGTGTTAAAAAATGCATATTTATTTGTGTATAATGTAAGATCAATGTTGAATATTCTTGCACGCAGCCGAATAACGAGGGGGCGTTCGACTTTGCATTCGTGGACGCTGACAAGGAAAACTACGCCAACTACCACGAGAGGTTCCTGAAGTTGGTTAAGGTCGGAGGCTTAATCGTTTACGACAACACTCTGTGGGGAGGAACGGTGACCTTGCCGGACGTCTCCCTTGTGTTCCCGGACTCGAGGAAACGTGGCTGGGTCGAGCTGATCGAGCTTAACAAACTCCTAGCAAAGGACCCTCGCGTCGAGATATCTCAGATCCCGTTGGGCGATGGAATGACACTGTGCAAAAGGCTCAAGTGATCCGTATGCGATCGAATATCAGATTGAATAATAAGATATGGATGTATCTATTATGTTGCTGGTGCACCCTTCGTGTTATGTGCTTGTACTTAATCAAGCCGCTTAAGTGCAGTGTGTTGTCAGTGTATTTATCTTGCTGTCTTATAACGAATATTTGTAACAGATTGATCCATTTCTCCCGGAATCACCCTACAAATTGAACTCGTCAACCTTGCATTTGACTGGTTAGTGATATCATATCGAGAAATCAATATTATAAAAAATTAAGATCGATGATAAGAGAACTAACCTTGCATTTTACTGGTTAGTGATATCATATCGAGAAATCGATATTAAAAAAAATTAAGATCGATGACAAGAGAACTAAAATATTATGTAGCTTAACAACGAATATTGTACATCGTCCAATTGATTTCTACTTTCTTGCCATTTGGTCACGTTCAGGATAATATATGGATTACCATGACATATTTGTCTAGGGGCAAAAATTAAAATAATGTAGTCAAGCTACTCTAATTTGACTTTCTTGTCGCGTTGAGGCTTGACCTTGATAGGTACATGAGCGAAGAGAGTGACTTTACGTGGAAAATTCAAACAGAGATTGCGTGCACTTTACTCATTTCAAATTTCTAAAACATTATAAATCTATGTGGGTCGAATTTGGGTGAAATAAGAGAGTGGATCTAGTATAACAGATTATTTTGATATTTAGTTAATATAAAAAGATTATTAAATATGATATATATTTTAAGATGCTTCAAATATACAAATGTTATTTATATTATGAAACAAAAAGATTATATTTCAATAACTTTTTTTTATTATCAACTATTTCGATAACTTTGTAGTAATAAGTTATTAACCGCATAGTACAATCATCAAAATGGGATAGATATAAGGAATAAATTACAATAGTAAATACTTCATCCGTTTTAGATAAATTACGACATATTATTAAAAATGGATACACCACATAAATTGCTTAACATGAATGTTAAAAATTTCAAAATATCCTTATTTTATATCATATCATATCCTATTTCATCACTTTTTCTCTTTCACTCACAATAGCACTAAAATAAAACTATACAAAATCAATGAATTTCTTAATAATTATATCAAATTAACACATCTTAATTTATCTGAGACAGAGGAAGTATCACAATAACTACTCTTGCTATTTTTACATTAGCCCGGTCGAATCTATGCTTACTGGTAAATTATATTCCGTTCTTTCCATAAAAGATACAACGGATTGACTTGGCATATATGTGTCGATATAAAGTTTGGCACGTCTATAACAACAATCAAACGTAGTTTTCTGTAAGTTTATTGTGAAACTTCAATGGTTATATAAGTTATGTATTTCAACTTATTACATGATTTGATATGAAATTGAGATTTATATCCATACATATAAAATAATATAAATTATTAATATATGTTTACTTCAAATCAACATAAAAATTAAAATATGAGAGTTATTGTGATTGAAGATATGAGTCAACTTGAAGATGTATAATACTTCTAGTTTTTATTGGGTTTTAATGTTAAGATGCATCTCTGTCTTATCCTTGAAGATTGATTTCATGTAAATACACCTAAGTTTATATTCCGTGGTCCTGACAAAGTACATGTTCATATTCCTACAGGTATATTGCGTGTGGATAAATCCAATGAAATCAAAAGAAAACTGCATCATGGAAACGTTGAAAGATCAATCATGCATAACACATCACAATATGATATCCCATGGGACTTTTGGTAAAAGCCAACTTATGAAAGGTCTAATGCAATCGTCAATCCAACCACCCCTAATTAATTTGGTTCAATAATATTGTAGGGTGCTCTGAAGATTCGTCATTTCTAGAGGCAGGAATAACTCTACCAATAGTACTTCCTGAAAAAATATTTTTGCAACAACACACATTTTTAGATATGTAATTTAGTATTCTCTCCGTGTTATAATAGTTGTAACAGATTGACCGAACACGTGTCTTGTGTATTGATGTAAAGTTTAACACACATGCAACGACGATCAAACGTAATTTTTTTTAATAAATTTATCGTGAAACATTAATGATCGTGTAAGTTACGTACTTCAACATAATACGTGTTGCGGGACGATCAGACATGATTTGATATAAAAAAAAGATTTATATTTATGCATATAGATAATAAAAAATACGTATGATGAGACGGAGACAGTACTATCAAATATCTTTTTTGTGAGATATTAATATTAAATTAAGTTATGATTTTTTATTTCCAAATGATTTAATTTTTTTAAACATTATTAAACATATAAAAAATATTTTAAAATACATATTGTTTCAAAAATTATGAAACGGTTAGAGTATAATAAAACATCCAAGTATATCTGTAACGCTCCTCCTAGTACGAACGTCCACCTGAGCTTGAAGTGTGAATGATAATGCAATAACCCATCGTGTACCTGGCGTCAAACAAGGGAGAGCTGAGATAAAACTCGTCACCTCAGTTTGACACTTGTTTTAAACTATCACCTATTTCCATTCCAAAGTTTTTACAACCAAGGTGTGATTTATTATGATTAAATTATCATTTTTTATAAAATTATTATGAGATATTGATGATAGATTAAATTATGATCTTTAATCCTGAATCAATTTATGATTTTTTAGATATCATTAAGAATAAAATCGAAACACATCGAAATACGTATCGTTATTAAAATTATGGGACTTTTATGGATTATAATTTTCATTTCAATGTGTGAACTGATTTTACAAACGACTAATTAAAATGTATTTGGATGCTTACCTATGCATAAGTAGTTACACTAGCGCCAAAATCTTGAGCACTAAACATTTCATGATTTCATACGAAAATTCAATGCTAATCCCATTTTGCCATTAAGTTAATCAATAGTAAATTTTGCTCACGCACAACAGGCTGAACAACTTTGAATTTTGTTCTAAGATAAAGTTGAATCATGATATTTTACCCTGTTTTTATAAAAACAAAAGTGCAAGTATGATGCATTGGCATACATCAACAGTTGAACAAGTATTTCCTTAAAAGTATCAAAATATATATACGTCTTAGTTTACAAAATAGACATTATTTTTCGAAAAAGATTTTTTTGAAAAAAGATTTAATCAACCAAATAGCAATAAGTTGGGCTGATCATTTAAGTCGGTACATTAGCCGACGGGCTCAGACAGCTAAAAATTCCAAAAAAAGTTTTTAAGAGTGTCATGTGCCAGATCTTAAATATCTACTTAATTTAAGTACACTGTGCTAGTAAAATTATTGTGTACCATCAATGAATGGGTAACCAATATCTTCCTATCAACATCAAATCTTTAAGCGTTAATTCAAAACGATAAGGAAAATATAAATAAAATATGCAATGTTAAAATTATAGAGTTAAACTCATATTTTTAAGATGATTTTATATTGTTTTGATGTTTATAAATATCACGATAATCATTTTTCAAAGTATAGCGATTAATATATCTAATAGAAACACTTCAAATTTTGTATACGCGATGTACTTCAAATAAGTTTCATGACAACCACGAACTTGAATGACACATGCAATCCGACAATACAAAACTATGCTCAGAACTGGGTGGATTTGTGTTGGAATTTCATCATCATTGTCATTCAAAAAATAACTCCCAAAGGTTGGTATATATAGATATAAGAGGCACCCATTAGTCTAGAATCACACCTTTTCATCAGATAGACATCTTTTCACTTAAATCATATTTTTTGGATTTAATCAATCTTTAATCATAACAATGAGCAATAAATTTTGACATTAATTTTTTATATATTCGAAATTGATTACGAAAAAATAAATATATTATATTGATTTATTCGAAACGTAGTTTTCAACAAGTTTAATTTTGTTTCAATCCCATAATAAAAACTTGTTCAAAACCATACTTAGTAACGGCTGCTATAAAGACATGTGTATGTCGAATTATATCAACACCTTAATACACGTAGAATTAGTCCATGATACGATGGTTGTCCTGAAGATTGGTCATTTATCATAAAATTATTCGCCCATAAAATACTACTCGCATATTAGTTACTCCGCACTACTCAATACTGATCATGCGAGATATTGTAATTTAATCACCTTATTGTACTACTAATTAGATTGGAATGTAACAAGTATTCTTTCCATGTATACAACATATTACTCCATGATGAATATTTCAACATTTTTTTTGAATTGTTCTAATTTATTTATAATATTTTTTTTATTTTAATCAATATTTAATCTAAAAAATCACATCAATCATATTTTCCTATAATACAATCATTATCCTTTTTTACTATAACCCCACAATCCTTAAAAAATATTTTTTTTTCATCAAATTTTATAAAATTCAACACACACATAAATTTTTATGTTATCAAATGGTTATACGTATTATGGGACGGAGAGAATATAAAATATGATCATCTCATTTTAATTGTAATGGTTCAAAACTCAATAAAGTTTTTAACATCAAAATATATTTAATATCAATATTTTATTTTCTATCCATTCATAATTTTAACCAATCCTATTATTATAAACAGCATTTTAGTAGCACACCATAAAATCAAAAAAAAATAAAATATCATAACATAAAAACATTTAATAAAAAATAAATAATTAAAATTAAACAATAAAATATAAATGATTAAAATTATAAGATAATATTCTAATATCAATTAGAGGCAAAGGTAGGAGAGGCTGACGGGGCCAGGACCCCGTATGATTACGTCTATCATATGTACATACATGGGTGTTTATACATTTTACTAAAATATATAATGTGAAACAACAAAACTTTTTAGGTAATCCAGGTTAACATGTTGGCTAAGGACGCATCTTTCACTTGCCAAGAAAATGTGGACAATCTTCAAAGGGTATTTACTCCATCAGTTATGGAGCCATCTTTTGGTGTCGGGCGAATCAAATACTGTCTCTATGAGCACTACTTCTACGCAAGCTCCTGTCAAATGCTCCGTCTTTCCATTGGTTTCGAAACAGCAGTATGCGGAAGCGGCGAAGCAGATTAGCAAATCTTTGGTTGCTTCTGGTATCTCCTATATGATTGATAATACAGGTACGGGTTTCGTAACTTTACCATGAAAACTTGACCCTTATTATATCTGAATCACGAGTTTGTTTTTGCTATCTTTCCTATTTGGATCGACTCCGAATATTATACGCTGAATTAAGCTAAATATAAGCGTAGGAGTTGTATGTCTCTGTTCTCGGGTTAGGGCATGTCTTAAGTTGAATGTGGGACTTGCATAATTGTCTACTTCATACTGCTAACTGTTCACATTTGTTCCGGATAATATTTTTTCGTCTTGTTTCGACAAAGTTGCATCAGTGGTGACGGAGTGTGATCGATAGTCAGAGCACAAGGAAAGATATACTCCGACGATACCCTAGTCCTTCATCCTAGTCTGTCGATAACTGAAGCAAACACAACGACAACGACGAATCCAATTACTCCCGTCACAGACACGAGCCGATGACTGATGCAGTCGAGTAGTTTTGAAATAGACACTGAAGCATGAGTTTCCGTGGAAAACACCAGGATCTTCGCTTGGCACCTCACACATTATGGCTCCCACATATTTTGCATAGATATGGTACGTGAACTGCCTTCGTTGCATTCCTGGTTAACTAGATTACTACTACTTGTTTGTTTTTGTTCGGCAATCGATTATGGGTAGACTAGGCCATAGAGTAGTACAGAATGTTTTTTTTTGTATAGTTGCTCTTGGAAAATTATGCTTGTTTCGAATTCTTGAACATCTTGTACGTTGTTTCGGGGCATCATACTAATGACATACGGGCGATATATAAGTATGATTCAGTGTAATCGTATGAGCCTGTTCTGCTCATTGATTTCATGCGATAACAAAGTACTATTCGAATGATACAGGCCATGGATAACACTTCAGTTTCCTGTTTACAAGCACTTCAGCAGGTTCTCAGACTCGTCTCTATACAATCCTCACTTTGCCGATACTTCCTGATCTAGTTGATCTTAATTCTTCGTATGTTTTTCACGTCCAGTGGTTGCGGCTTCACTACAACTCTATTGACAACTAACCTTAGAAATTTTCCCAACCACCACCCAGATGTTATACTCAAAATATTCTTAAATAATTCGGGATTTTCTTTTAATAAGTCGAATAACCCATAAACCCGAAGAATCATTTATACTCGAAATGTTATACACGAACCGAACCAAAAATGTAAATTTTTCATTGAATCCACCTTTTTTATTAAAGCGCTTCATCGGCTGAGGGTTCTTCTTTTGACAATACTCTTGAGAGTTTTCAAATTGAGTCTCCAAATTCTTAAATCTTGATGAAACCATTTCTTCCCTCACACAACTACAATTACTATACAACCAAAGACCATTATCATATTCGGAACCCAAAACACAGCAAAAATCAGCGGTCATCTTCATAGGTACCCGAAATTGACCATATTGAATTTCACATTCCCCCACACCCAAAAATAGCCATTTTCACTTTTTTTCACCATCAACAAATAGTGTCCCACCCACAGCTAATTAATATCATCAAACACTGTACCATGCTAGCTAGACTGCACTGCACCATGCCGCAACCAGCACAGCACCAGCACCAGCACCAGCACCAGAGCAACATCAAACAAAAAATAACCACAGCAAAAGTACTGCCTATAACAGCTACATACACCAAAGAAAACAACAAAAAGCACTGTCTGCTGCTTGTTTTTTTTTAAAAAAATCTAAATAAAATTTTAATAAAAAATATCAATCTTAAAAAGTAACCGGCTTCAGTCGCGCAAGAAACCGAAGTTATATTATTGTCTGAAGGAGGTCGTCTCCGTCCGGCTGATGTGCTACTTTTCAACCGGGAACAAGATCGACACAGTTGTGTGGACGTTACATGTGTCTCTCCTATGCCACATACTAGTGGCGGGAAGGCCGCTGAGGACGCAGCGGTCGATAAGGTCAAAAAAACACGAGGAAGGTTGTCGTGTTAACAACACACTTTCATCCCATTCGTCACCTACACCTTTAGCGTCCTTGCCAAGGTCGCGGTAACCCTACTGAACCGCATCTCCAAGGTAGCCAACGCAAATGTACCTGCCCCTAACCAGGAAATGTCTTTCATCCGAATCGGGTTTGCCACCCAAAAAGAAGAATTGTGGCGCGGATGGGTGATGTCTTTATTTAAATCTGTAATTTGTTCTTTTTTAATTCAATAAAATCTTAAAAAAAATAAAATCAAAAAAATTTAATAAAAATAATCCTATAAAAAATTATATCCATAAAAAATCCAATATAAAAATAATAACAAATCCTAACCACTAAACAAATCGAAACCAATCGATCCCGATCATAACTGCACCAGGCCCCGACAGTCCCATTCGTGAAACGGCTCCCTCTGCAGCATGGCGTCGTTTTTTGCCTAGTGGTAATAAAAGGTTTGATAATCTGATTCTGATTCAGGAAAGAGGAGACTTGACCAGACCATCACAAAAATGGAATCACAACCATAACCCAATAAAAGGATCCCACCAACAACCACCTTAACCCAGGATCACATCAATGAAAACAAAAGGATGCCCTTAAAAAAGAGAGGAAACAGTACAAATCTGCTGCACACTGTACTATGAGTACCCTACAAGGACCCCTTCTTCTTTCCTTTTTTTTTTCCTTTCTGAGTTTTTGGTATCTTTAACTTTCCAAGCAAAAGCAGCAGGAGCCCAAAAACAAGGGTGATGATGATGATGATGAAGTTGATGCGTCTAAACTTGTAAGCTAGAGGTTTACCTCTATGGTTGCTTGTTTCACAGTGTGACAAACAGGGCAGAGATTGAGGAACCCTTCACAGTTCTTGCAGCAAGAAATGTGCTTGCATGGAAGGATCACCATGCATGAGATTTCACCACAGTAACACCAACCCTTTTCACCTTTTACAGTGGATGACGACGACGACGAGTTGCATTCACAGACTGATTCTGCATCATCATGATCAATGGCCATTGTTGCTTCTCCATTGACGATCATAGATGAGGATAAAGATGGCTTGTGCTTCTGTTTTACTTGTTTGAGCATGATGTTGAGGTTCATCACCATGGCTTCCTTTTCCTTGGCAGCTCTCTCCCATGTCTTCGCCTCCAACTCCGCTCTCATCGAGCAGTTTTCGAGTTCCTTTGTCTTGGTCCTTGCTATAGCTAACTCGAGTTCCTTCTCCTTCATCGACGCCATCGCCCATGACTCGATTTGAGCTAGCAGAACACCCATTTGGTGCTTTGTTTGGTGATGAATCGTATACCGCAATCTCTCATTCTGTCATACACCACATTGAACCCAATAAGGATCAGAACCTCTTTTTATCAGAGCAAGAAGCAAAACAAAGAAAAAATGAATGAATGAACTCTAGGATGAATCAATGCAATATACCTGAAGTTTGAGGAACAAATCGATCTCGAGCCGCTGCAAATCGACCTCGGACGCCAAGGACTGAACAAAGGGCACAGAAGATTGAGAAATAAACCCAACATCATTCAATCCATTTCGCAGCTCATGATAAGGAACCCTTTGCACAAGATTCTGAACCACACCAGCAACACCACCACCAGAACCCATACACACAACAGCACCAGTGGCATCAACGGGCAACCAATCTGATCCAAACAAACCCATATGGGTCTGTGCCTCGACAGCCATTTGATGAGATCAAGTATCCAAGAACTCTTATCAGGGTTGATATATCAGGGGGGCAGTGGCTAGTTATGATGGGAAGAGTAGGTTGAGAGCTCGAGGAGGATGAGAGGCAGGGAGTGGTGATGTGATGATGCTGAGAGGGTTTGGGTTTGCTATTGGATGGATCAGAGAAGAGGCATCACAAATACCACTAGGAGTACCAGGACTATCAATTCTATCACCCTCTTTATATCTATCTGTCTCTACTTTTTTCCTTATTTGTTTTGTATTGATATCTTTTGTTGGGAGGAGAGGCGCGGGGCAGAGATGAGAGGGGGACCTGTGACTTGGCCGGAAAAGGCTGGCAAAAGGACAAGATTGAGCTTGACTGAGCTAGAAGGATTAGGCAGCAGCAGTGAAAGCAGAGCAGAGTGGCTTCTTTTGTCCCCAAGATAAATTTATGATGCCTGTAAGGTGTTCTGTGAGCCCTTTTCACAATGCAGTCTCGTGTGCTCCACAGAAATAAGAACTTTGACATAGGAGTATTAAAGATGCCTTAATCACACAAGAGTAGAATATGTTAAAGGACAAATTATATACTACATTTCTCACAAAAAAAATATAATCTTATATAATCAATGAATTATTTAACACAAATTTTAAAAAATTTCGTTATTCGTCTTAACAACGTAAAAAAATTACGACACTAGCTCAGTTAAAATACATAATTTAAATTATCATTAATATTTTATGATAATTTTATGTAAAATGATATTTGATCGTCCATGAACGATTCATAATATAAATAACTTTATCGTTAACCTAAATCAATGTTGCATTTTTTTTATGTGACGGAGATAATACTAACTTACATTTCTATCCTTAAATCAAACACTAAACTATTATTAATATTACGAGATGAATCTTGGAAGATAGTAGGTTTAAGGGTTTAAAACTACTGTGTCAAACGTAGAGGTTTTCTCAATGTACATGAAATCATCTACCGTCTACTTGTAGAGAATAGGATGCCATATGCCATATATCAACTGCCTAAAATTCAGTGTTGATGCTGAACATAGTTTAAAGCATTGACTGACCTATTCTTGCAAGTTGTGCGGATTGATACATGAAATAAGATGGCATATATCATCTTCTCCAAAACTCGGCTTGCAGCGAAAGTCTTTCGCATTGAGTAAATTGGGTTGATTTCCATCACAAGAGTTCAGGATCGCCCCAATAAGTTCGTCATATCGACCAGATATACGACACTACTCCCAATTTGAATACCAAAGCAAGGGAAATACAGTAAATTTGTTTTGGGTCTAGCAAAAAGGACAAGAAAGCAAAGGGCAGAGATGGTGCTTTTACTAGCATTAGGTAGGCGATGATTGTGATGATGACTTAAAGACAATGCAGACTTCGTAACTCTCCCAAAACAAAGCAAGAAAAGAAACAGAAACAGGGAAAAAGAGGTGTGATATGTTTGGTCCCGCCTAGGACTATTAATCAGTCGTCGGGGAATTGGGACAAATGGGTTGGATACAGTGCTGTTTTGGAGGAAACAGAGGAGGGAATACAGGAAAGTCAGAAGTGGATAACACTAGGATTAGCATTGTTGACATTATTAATTGAAAGGGGACTCTTACCAGAAGAGACATAATCCACTTTATTTAAGTGACAACATGATACCATATGTACTCAAAAGAAGACTTTATGAATCATACTATTATGATCCTGTTAAAAGGAAGAACTACATAATAGGCAGTACCTCTGTATCAAAATAGAGATAAATTAGAGATATGAGTAAAATTACTGCGATAAATTTGGGTCGGAGAGAGTTTGTATTATCGTTGCTGGAAAACTTGCTTTCTCTCAAAATCTACAACCAAGGTGATAATATCAAGTTGTTTATCATTAGTGTGCTAATTGCACACAAACAGGTTCTTTCAAACTAACGTTGACCTGGGAGACTTGCCTGAATCGAGCAATGAAATCTAAACATTCACTATGAATCTGGAAAGCTAGAAACCAATATGCAGAGAACTTACCACACAAGCTCCATATCGATTGCCAATTCGTTATCTGAAGATTGCTGAGAAATCCTTATAGAAGTGGAAACCACCTGCAGCACCTCAAAACCATGTAGAATCTGTCAAAAAGCATGCAAAAAGACTCTATATCCCGTAACCATGTAACACACCTTTGTTTAAGTTGCTTACACCAAACCACGTCAGTTGCTGATAATGCGGTGTTGATACAGATAACACAAATTCATAATCCTTCCACTAGATTACTAACTGCTTTCTCCGCCTCAGTCTACCATGTATCAAATCTTTGTGCAATCGACCATATCTGTGCTGGACCTGTGTTTTGGCAATGGGGTAGAAAAAACTAGACACAGATGAATCCATTTATTAGCTTTTCTTAGCATAAGTGATATTGGTTCAACTTGAACTCAGATATCGCACAGTGTAAGCAGCATGATCACTTGGCAACGATTAACCTTTCAATCAGCACATCATATCTGGTTGCTTATCTTTGTGCCGGCTGCCCTTCCAGATCTCCAATTATTCTCACGTGATAAATCCTCTGATGTTAGTGCCAAAAATCCTCTGATGACATAACAAAACCACCTTAATCTGTTTCCTCTTATGAACAACAAACAAACCCACTAAGCAACTCAACCCATGTTTCAGCTGATAAAAAACCAGGCTTATTGTTCATCCATCATATTCGTATTCATTTCTCAGTTCCTTGAACCAAAACACACACTTGTAGCTGCTGGATATTCGCCATGCCTACAGTAAGAAATGTATCAATATGAATGCAAGGGAAAGAGAGAACAAATAAAAGGGAACCGACAGATAACTTGTAATATCCTGAAGAAAAAAAAAAACGTATATTTAAATACAATAGGATTTTATTTCAAATGTCAGAGACTCCCCTAAATCTTCTCAACCACCTGCCCACTTACCCATTTTCTGTAACGTGCATTCCACTCTCCAGAAAAACCTCCTCCCCATTATCAAAATATTCAAAACACAGGAACCGCAAAAATCAACCAACAACCTGAGCAATAATCTGAGTGCGACGAGCAGAACTGAAACGGAGAAAGGGGTATGGATTCATCTCTCACTTTGATTTCGTTTCC